>VTFQ01000018.1:7721184-7866184 GCA_036281575.1 Ancherythroculter nigrocauda | reverse complement strand
GGGTGACTAATTTCCAAGGGACCCAGGCTTTGAAGCAGCCATGGGTCACCTTGAGAGTGTGTCGGCCTGTGCACCACTCATGGGGAGGGACAAAGCCTGAAATGGGTCCTTTTGGGCTCGTTGAAGACTTGCTAAAGCGTTCAGAATCATAAGTAGATGTTTTTAAAGGTTTGACGACGTAGAAAAATTGAATAGAGCAGTTGAAAAATGTACCACTGTTGCACCGTGTCCATTTCATATTAAAATATAACCTAGAATCACTGTGCCGATCATACACAGGTTTTGAGGGTCTGTAAAGAATCTTGTAATGTTATCTACAATTCTTCTCCCTAATGAACCTGGTGTCCCTTCATTTCCTCCTGTTTCTTCAGTTGGACCTTGACTCGGCCCTGGTCCTTCTCTTGGCCCTGGACCTTGACTCGGCCCTGGTCCTTCTGTTGGCCCTGGTCCTTCATGACCTAGGGTCTGCCATTGTAGTTGTGCTTAATGAAAAATCCAGTAGAAAGCTGTAAATCACAAATTTGGTTTTCAGCGTGAATGCAGCGAAAAACACATAAAAACGGAAAAGAGCTTTGTGATTGACTGTACAAACAGCTTTGACACAAAACCTGAGGTATATATTTAAAGACTGCCGAAAGCTAACGTTACAGACAAAAGAAGCAAATGGATCACTGCAATTCACAGAAACAACTGGACTCCAGCAGAGAAACATGGATTTGCAGTTATCATTTTGTGTCAAAATATTGGATTTTGAGGTAAAATCATACCGTATATTATATTGTTATATATTGTGTTGACAAATCATCAATTAAACATTTACCATTTTATATTATGCATAATTGGGTGTTTTTAAATAAACACCGACAAAAACTATCCAGGGCTGGACAATATGACATTGATATACAGTGGGTACGGAAAGTATTCAGACCCCCTTAAATTTTTCACTCTTTGTTATATTGCAGCCATTTGCTAAAATCATTTAAGTTCATTTTTTTCCCTCATTAATGTACACACAGCACCCCATATTGACAGGAAAACACAGAATTGTTGACATTTTTGCAGATTTATTAAAAAAGAAAAACTGAAATATCACATGGTCCTAAGTATTCAGAGCCTTTGCTCAGTATTTAGTAGAAGCACCCTTTTGATCTAATACAGCCATGAGTCTTTTTGGGAAAGATGCAACAAGTTTTTCACACCTGGATTTGGGGATCCTCTGCCATTCCTCCTTGCAGATCCTCTCCAGTTCTGTCAGGTTGGATGGTAAATGTTGGTGGACAGCCATTTTTAGGTCTCTCCAGAGATGCTCAATTGGGTTTAAGTCAGGGCTCTGGCTGGGCCATTCAAGAACAGTCACGGAGTTGTTGTGAAGCCACTCCTTCGTTATTTTAGCTGTGTGCTTAGGGTCATTGTCTTGTTGGAAGGTAAACCTTTGGCCCAGTCTGAGGTCCTGAGCACTCTGGAGAAGGTTTTCGTCCAGGATATGCCTGTACTTGGCCGCATTCATCTTTCCCTCGATTGCAACCAGTTGTCCTGTCCCTGCAGCTGAAAAACACCCCCACAGCATGATGCTGCCACCACCATGCTTCACTGTTGGGACTGTATTGGACAGGTGATGAGAAGTGCCTGGTTTTCTCCACACATACCGCTTAGAATTAAGGCCAAAAAGTTCTATCTTGGTCTCATCAGACCAGAGAATCTTATTTCTCACCATCCTGGAGTCCTTCAGGCGGGCTTTCATGTGTCTTGCACTGAGGAGAGGCTTCCGTCGGGCCAGTCTGCCATAAAGCCCCTGGTGGAGGGCTGCAGTGATGGTTGACTTTCTACAACTTTCTCCCATCTCCCGACTGCATCTCTGGAGCTCAGCCACAGTGATCTTTGGGTTCTTCTTTACCTCTCTCACCAAGGCTCTTCTCCCCCAATAGCTCAGTTTGGCCGGACGGTCAGCTCTAGGAAGGGTTCTGGTCGTCCCAAACGTCTTCCATTTAAGGATTATGGAGGCCACTGTGCTCTTAGGAACCTTAAGTGCAGCAGAAATGTTTTTGTAACCTTGGCCAGATCTGTGCCTTGCCACAATTCTGTCTCTGAGCTCTTCAGGCAGTTCCTTTGACCTCATGATTCTCATTTGCTCTGACATGCACTGTGAGCTGTAAGGTCTTATATAGACAGGTGTGTGGCTTTCCTAATCAAGTCCAATCAGTATAATCAAACACAGCTGGACTCAAATGAAGGTGTAGAACCATCTCAAGGATGATCAGAAGAAATGGACAGTACCTGAGTTAAATATATGAGTGTCACAGCAAAGGGTCTGAATACTTAGGACCATGTGATATTTCAGATTTTCTTTTTTAATAAATCTGCAAAAATGTCAACAATTCTGTGTTTTTCTGTCAATATGGGGTGCTGTGTGTACAATAATGAGGGGAAAAAAATTAACTTAAATGATTTTAGCAAATGGCTGCAATATAACAAAGAGTGAAAAATTTAAGGGGGTCTGAATACTTTCCGTACCCACTGTATATAACATTGTTATAAGTGATTACTCGGATTTAAACCTACCTATATTGAAGTTATATAAGGCTCTTTCACATGCAGATTTGCTTTATGTAACGTTAACGTTATTTCCCCGGCGTCGAATCATGCACATATAAATGTAAGGAATCACGATTCCTGGCTGGATGTCAGTATCCATGGATTAGGTTTATTTTTAGTTGTATGAAACACTTTCGAGTCCAACCTTTAGTGTATTCGTTTGTTTTAATCGCGTTTTCGCAGTTTCCTCTATTAAATCCAGTCATGAAGCAGTTCTTTTACTCTCAGTCCAGCTGAGGGAGCGCGTTACGGCGGGAAAGTGACGTCGACGCATACCCTCTATAGAAAATAATACGATTTTAAAGAGAAAATATTATCTATTTTAATATATGAATTCTCCCTGTATTTTTCTTACAATTTAAACACCATAAGCGTGTAAAAGTGAGCCTATTAAAAAATTATGTTCATATTTATTACAGTAGCGAATATCTGATCTGCGGACGGACAATACCTCAACATACGCGTTACAAATGTTAAAAGGATTAGTTCACTTTCAAATAAAAATTTGCTGATAATTCTTCTCACCCCTATGTCATCCAAGATGTCAACGTCCTTCTTTCCTCAGTCAAAAAGAAATTAGAGTGGAAAAAAACACCAAAAAACAAAATAGGCTGCACCACAAAAAATATTATTTTTTTTTTTTATAAATTACTAAGAAATCTGACTAGCTAACCAACATATATGGTAGGTAAAGTCTAGAAGAGACTTAATATCACTTACAAGTAACAAGACTAATGGATGACATTTCTCATAACAAACTCAAGTCAGACAGATACTTTTGGATGCATTTAAAGAAACATTTTAGATCAGACAAACGTTCAGGCACTGAGGCACATATTTTGAAATTGTTTGCAATGAAAATCACATGGAAATATTGTAAAATGTAATTGTGTACTAATTGTGAAGTAATACTTCGTTACATCTGCTATAGTTGTGTTTGATATAGAATATATTTGGGCCTCAAAAGAGGCAACACGGGAAGTAGGAATGTCAGTTTTAAAAGAAGAGATTGTGGCGCTTCAATATTAGATGCTCCAGTCTTAGAAAGAGAAAACCGAACTAATCTGTGGTGGATTAGTTTCACACCTAGAATATATTGTCCACAGCACATCAGGCCCTCATCCACAGGAATGGTTATGCTATCAATCCTTTTTCTTCATTAAGACTTTGTGTACCATTATTACCATTATTATGTATTTACAGCAGCTCCATAGATTTGCACTAAAGAAACCTAAACAGAGATCGACATGTGCAATTACCTGCATCTGTCCTCCTTCACGTCAAGTCATATTAATGAATATTTGTTATAATAAATTAAACAAGAGATGTGTGTGTATGTAAAGACACACTTACATAGCATCTGCTTGGTCTTCCATCCACTCTAAAAGAGAAAATTACTCCTTTCCAGGGTAGCTTCAGCTTTCAACTTCTCAAGTCTTTCCATCTGTTATCCAAACTCAATATCGCGCTTAAAAGAGGAAACATTTTCAAAATATATCAGTGTTACTAACAATATCAGAACTTTTGCATTGCCTATTAAAATATCTTAAAGGGATATGTTATTGTTACAGTTGTTGTTACTCACCCTCATGTTCCAAACCTGTATGAGTTTCTTTCTTCTGCTGAACATAAAAGATATTTTTTAAGAATGCTGGTAACCAGACAGTTGACGGTAACCTTTGACTTCCATAGTTGGTAAAAAAAATATATAAAAATAATGTATAAAAGTCAATGGATAGCATCAAGTGTCCTGTTACCAACATTCTTAAGAACGTCTTCTTGTGCGTTCAACAAAAGAAACTCATACATGTTTGGAACAGTATGAGGGTGAGTAAATGATTTTTGGTTGAACTATCCCTTTATGTAAAAGAAGAAAATAAGTAAAGACTGAATTGCAATGAAACCTACCACACTCAGCATATCCAAGCAGCGTTAGCACTCAAAGATTTCGGCCATTGTCGGAGTCCCCTTCGATGTTCATCTCCACTGCTGATTAAATCAAAGAACAAAGAATTTAAGAACAAATTTTGACCTCAACAAAATACATTCATTTCTAATATCTATCAAACAGTCAGATGGTGTAGTAAGCTGCTAGTTAGTATATCATGAGAAATTTAAAGGCCAACAAGGACAACAGTCAAGGCCTAAGATAGACAGACAGCACATGGATTGCAAATTATATTGCCCAAAAAAGTCACCTAAAATATCCTCACATTAAAAATGCATTTACTGTACAAAAACAAAATACCTGGATTTGACGGGACTCTCCAGCATTTGAGGTAGGGCTCCTGTGCTTGACGTGAAATCGGTCAAACCTTCATCTCTGTCAACATCAACAAATTCTTGAAAATAAGTTTAATGTTAATCCAACAACGTCCTTGAAGAAAATTCATACCGTAGAAAGTAATGCGATGAGAACAGACAACATTTCACTCGGTCAACCGCGAAAAACATCACAGGCACTGTGAACGTACCTGATGCAGCAAAGCAAACGCTCCACATTAAATTCTTCACTTATAATGCACTCTTTTAGGTGTTTATAATGATCTGTTGTGCTGGACAACTTGTCGTGCGCTCTGCCTGGCTAACACTTCACTAACGGTACACTGCTCGATGCACGTCAAAATGCTGTCAACACAGCCATGTGTGTTGTTTTTTGACACATCTGTTTTTGCATTTGGGTCATTTGACTTATTAATGCAAAAATAAATGGTTGGACAGAGGTATGGCTATGTAAGGGTGGAAACTCCTACAGGTGTTCAGACTGTAAGGTTTGTACATACAGGGCTTGATCACTATCAGCACCTTTGAGCCTTCCAAATGTCTTTGTTCATTTTAAAATGATACATGTTGATTTTTTTGTACACATCACTGATTCTTGAAATAAGGGACAAAACGTTTTAGATGTTAAAAAATAAAAACTAACACTACATTATTAAAAATTGATATTTTGTAGATAAAGGTCTCAGATAAATAACCATGTAAAGGAATATGTTTTTATGAAAAAAAAATTTTTCTAATAATTAAAATTTGATCACTTTATAACTTCATTTGTGTCAACTCTGTCAGACACTAAAAATCATGTTAATTTAATTTAATTTATCCAACAACACTGTAAAGTCTTCAGTTATGTAATATTGTTGTTCAAAAGGAGTAAAGGAGCTAGTCGTGAAATACATTCTTTGTTTTTTTTCCCTTCTGTTTTATGAACAATCCAGTTCCTAAATTCCTTAATTCTCCCCCCTCCTTTTATTTTAAACATATATAACAATGTTCTTACATAATATCAAGTTCCATTGATGTTTTATTTTTTTTTACACAATAAATTGAAAAAAAGAATAAGACACTTCTTTCAAAATAATAACAAAAAACTAAATAAAATAATAAATTATTGACGGAGTTGACAAATGTCCAAATATACAGTATATGTCAACTTAATCATGAAACAACATTAGAAGAATTCCCCATATGCAAAACAAAACAAAAACATTAAATCACATTATATAGACTTTTTGAGAGTCAACCTGACGGAGTTGACACAATTTAATGTTTTTTGTTTTGTTTTTTCTCAGTTGTAGTTGCCTTAATAAACATTATATACATTATATATATATATATATATATATATATATATATATATATATATACACAAAAAGTTTTTTTGTTTTTTTTTTTGTTAAAAACCACAGTGGAGCTATATACTATTTTTGGCAGCTGTTACAGAAACATTTTTACAAAAACATTCTGATTTAACTTTGAGATTTGAAGTATTAGATAGGCTATAGCTTAGATATTTGCAGCACTACAATAACACTAATAATTCTTAATTTCTGATAGAAATGCAAAATCAATCGGTAGTTAGGCTATTAATAGAATAACGAGACACAACCCTTTACATTCAGTCGCGTTTGGTCCCATTTATTTATACACGTTTACCTCAGATTTCATTAGATAGAATATAAGCTGTGCTGTACACAGGGTTTCATAATTACCAAGGTCAGAAAATGTAGTTTACTAGGGGGGTACGGGGGCATGCTCCTCTGAGAAAATGTAGATTTCCCTGGTGTACATATGTGCATTTTTAGGACGTTTTACGGCCAACAAATGGGATAACAATTGCTTTAAAACCATGTCAACAAATGCGTGCACAGTTTTGAGGCAGCTTTAATCGCATGTTTGGTAATTTCATGACTTAACAGAACACCGACGGCCATTACTCGTACAGTAGTTTCTTTTGAACTTTATTTAAGCTATAATAAAGTAATCATGCAGCGCGCGCCGGCGCATTTGCGCATGCAGTTCTTGAGTGCGTGCCACGAGCACAGTATAACGGCTGATTGGACAGTCATGTTCATTTTTCTGAGTTTTACTAACATCATCTGACCGCAGTTCACTGTTGTTCAACTGAAGCTCACTCGTTGTCACCTGCACCTTTTCCGCGCTTGTTTGACTTGCGCCTGACGCTGAGGCGAAGTCGGATAATGCGCGTCTAAAAAGTGTCCCGTTTGTTGTGGTGGTAAAGAGACAGTTCTATATAAACGCAGCGTTTTATTTGGCAATGTTTTAAAAAAAGATTTTTATTTTTGGTATTTTATATGCTTTGTTGGTGGTTTGTGGAGTAGCATCACCCAGGGGGGATATTTTTTTTTATCCCTACCGGCAGGCCCGTCGCCAAGGGGGGGCATTAGGGGGCAGTGCCCCCCCAGATGACACAACGTGCCCCCCTAATCATATAGTCATCCAGCAAACTTCCGATTGAGAGCAAAAACCTTATCTGTGGATCTGGCCATTTACATATTCCATAATAAAATGTCTTCAGCAGCATTTAGCTCATAGGAAAACTATCTCTACAACGGTAACTTTAAATAACACATTATATTCAGAAATATGAAATAGAAATTAGGCGGAGTGTGTGTAAGGCCGTTGGACTTGAGACTATTTTCTCACTCAAACCACTGCCTACCTGCTGCTGCTGCTGCTGCTGCTTCTGATTGCTTTTAGAGGGGAAAACTGCACATAATTCTGGTCTAGGATCAGTTAATATTAGCATATTGGCGAAACATGGCAAACGATCCAGCGCGTATCTGTGTTTGCGCTCTGAAGAACGACAATGCTTTACAACATGTTCATGCAGCGTTGAGCATTGTAGCTAATCACGAAAAAATCTGTTGATTTCTGGAACGAATTATAATGAGGGAATATTTGCCAGCGTCTACAACTCAAAATCCACTCAAAAACTCAAAAGTTTTTTTTTTCAGTGCTAACTTAAACACCTCTGACTGGTCATTGCGTTCCAGAAATCAACAGATTGTTACATAACAATTATGTAAATTATGTAATTATGCAGTCAGTTTAATTTATTGTTACAGAACTTCTTGAGATCGCAATGAACTAAGATGAGCGAGATTTTTTAGTGATTATAAAGGGAGCGCATTTTGCGCACTCTCTGCCAAATCCCGCGTACGTAATCTGTTCAAATTAACAGTGGTTTGTGAACGTAAACACTTTATTAACAAATAATATGCTAATTTATCAGCCGTGTTTATGTTGGGATATGTAGGTTGTGCTGTGACAAGTAAGTTAAAGCTATTTCGAGGAAATCTGTTTAAATGTGTTTTTAAATGGGAATCGCATCTCCTCACACTGGAGTTCGTTCACCCTCCGCCTATGATCATACAAATTCATATATAACGCATTATTACACAAAACGGACTTCGAAACATAATTAGGCCGTATTTATTAATGACTATCACTCGGAGACCCGTCGCCTTCAACTATTTTAATGGTGAGTAGACTACATTCAAAAGTCTTTGTTACACTTAAATATATCCTAGCCTATTTATTGCTATTTTGGTATGTATCGTTTTTATTGTGTTGTTCAAGCTATTGAAAAGCTTTTGTGCCTCGTGTTTACAAAGTATAGGCTATTGCCATAATGCAAAGGGGGTTTAGTTTTTGGTGTAGTTTGATCTAATTAGGATCGACTATATTGTGTTTTTGTGGTAATATAGAACTTTATTTCATTATAGAAGTCTATTCATTAATAATAAATACGGGACATTATTATTTTGGCGAACGTCTGTTTCTCAGATTATAAAAATGTGTGCCCCCCTATGGAAACCGAATGCCCCCCCATTCTATATGTTCTGGCGACGGCCCTGCCTACCGGGGATAGCCTAATTCAGCAGAGGCAGGGATACATAGACCAGAAGGGGGAAATCCCCCCGTCCCCCCCTACAAATCGCACCCTGTGTATATTTATTTGCTTTATTTTCCCCTTCATTTCCCATATTTCTTTATCTAATTAATATTCTTTACTTTATGACTGTATTTCTGTAACCTATTTCTGTAAATGAGCGTCTGTTTTCACTTGTAGCCCCTCGTGCCTGTGACAGCATTCGAATTAATTCAGAGTTTAAGTTTAAAAAATGTGTTACTATTTTTGAATATTTTGTTTATTATTTGTATATAACCTATGAAGCTTTATGATTTTATTTTATTTCTGTAGGCGCACGGGAATTTTACAAGGAGTTCATTTACGGGAATATTATATAATATATATATATATATATATATATATATATATATATATATATATATATATATATATATATATATATATATATATATACCACCCTTATTTTTCATTCTTAATTAAAAATATTATTATGGTATTGTCCATTTGTGATAATTCCAGGTTGCGCAGGTTGTTTACACATTTAACTCGTGGCCATGAGAAATTATGTCGTTCCCTCAACATATGATCTCGAGGCCACGACTTTACATCGCGTGGCCACGACATAAGGATGTCGTTACCTCGACAAAATGATCTTGTGGCCACGACATATTATCACGTTCCCACGAGTTTATATGTTGTGGCCACGACAAAACTAAATGAACCGAACATGTCCCCTCCCGGTCACCGGAGTGAGAGAGGATTGGCTCTTCAAATTGAGGGGAAAGTTGATTGGTTGCTCCCACGTGTGTACTGTCCAATGGCATTTTACCACTCGATTGACAAATGGATAAAGAAAAGCATTTGGCAAACCGACAAAGAAAAGCAACTGGTAAATAGAGAAAGAAAAGCATTTGCCAAATTCTTTTTAAAAAGGCGATTTAAATGCCCATTTAAAATGATTTACTAATGAACTTTGTATTGTTTTATTGATCTACATTTTAAAAAATGAATTAAATATCCCATTTCAAATTTGTCTATTTATTTATACATTCAAAAAAGATTTTTCAAATTTATTGTTTTATTAAACTACATTTAAAAACAGGAATTAAATAAACAACTTTAAATATGTCTATTAATTTGCCCATGTAAAAAAGTGAATCATTTATATACATTTTTATGTTTGAATTATTAAATTAATTAATTGATTCTTCTTTTTATTTTTAAGTGGCACCCCTGGTCCTCCATACTGGGACGCCCTGTGCAATGGCGAATATGCTTTGGCTCATGGGCGTCCCCTATGTCACCGCCTAGATATGATGGCGATATGATGGCGGTGATTTTGGCCCTCAAGAGTTACCTGTGCCACATATTTTTTGGTGAGTAATTGTAAATAATTTTTTTGTTTGTCGTTATTAATCAGATATAATGTCGTTACTAAACATCTCCACATGACGTGCTATAGATCTTTAATCAGTTAATCAAATTCATGTGAGGATCAAAGTAACTACTACCAGTGTAGTTCCAAAGTGGTATTTATAGCAGAAGCACAGTAAAAACAACATTTAGCATTATATATATATATATATATATATATATATATATATATATATATATATATATATATATATCCCATTCTTGTTTGTGGAAAAGACAGAAAGCTGCAAACATTTTACACACAGGGGGTTAAAAAGAAATTTTTATTTTTAAAAAATGAGTAAGAATATAGTCTCAAAGTCTTAATGATTCACAAGATTTAACAATTTGTCAAATTTGTATAATATTGTACAATTTCTGTACATATATATATTTGTAAATCATTTTGAAAGTAGTCGGATGTCCAGAAAGTTTGTATTGATTCCACTGTAATGTATAAAATTATTATAAATTGGGGCCTGTCATGTTCCAGTGATACATGATGCCTCTGTTTGTAGGAGTGGAAATGCTAATTTGACTTGTCACATGACCAGATTTTTATTTTGTCTCAATCAGATCATTCACACTGCTGACGGCTGCCGTCCGTGAGGGAGCGGAGGAGTCACCGGGTGATCGCCGTCGAACGGAGGACTCCTGCCGTTTACGCAGATGAGCCGTCGCCGTCCACCAGGAGGTGACCGAGGGCTATCCAGCACCGCTGCCTGGCTTCGTGGACGAGTTCACCCAGCTGCTGGTTGACCGGATGGTGGTTTTTCCTCTCTTGTCTCTGTCGCTCCTCATGCTTCCGTCTCCTTTTCTCTTGCCTCGTCTTGCTTACCCCCCAGGTGCTGCAGCTGCCGTGACAGGTTCGATGGGCGATGGGGGTATGCGACAAGCAGGACGAGGCCGAGAGCCGTGAGAATGGGGCGAGGCCGGTGGTGTGATTGATGATGAGCGCATCACATGCCTTGAGTTTCTCACGGTGGAGCGACGACAGTGAAGGACGAGAGAGGACCAGGACCATCATTTTTATGCATGTGCGGCAGTCTTCGGTGAGGGGCTGCCGCTTTTACTTTCCTTTTGTGTTTATTTATTTTATGATTATTAAACTTTTTTTAAAAGTTTGCTGGTTTGCGTTTGCACAAACACAAACATGCGCTCACACACACAGAGAGAGAGAGAGAAGATCGTTGATTGATGCACCAGGTTTAAAAATAGTTCTTGCTTGTGTTTTTTCTGTCAGAATGTCAGAAAGCATTTTGTATTATCCATCCCTGTTTTTAAAATTTAAATTTAAATAAAAAGCCCTTAACACAACCCCTCATTATATGCCGGACTCTGCTTTCTTATACTTGATATTCTTGAATAATCGTTTGGTTTTGCTCTTATTGGTCCTGTCTATTCGTTGTCAGATGTTTTCTATAAATATGGCTAATGTTTACTCAGCTAATGCTCGTCTTGTTTATAATGTGCAATGATCAAATTCAAAGACAGCATGTCACAAATATAAACCCTTTTTTTCTGAGGGATTTAGTATCATACTTAGATATTGGAATAATAAATTAAGTATTTAAATAAGTATTTTAAATGAATCACTACAAGTACAGTACAGTCATTACAAAACCTCAGTTTAAACAACTGTCAGGTTAGTCGTAGCGCACATTCCTAATGTAAATGCTTGAAATTGCAAACAAAAATAATTATTTTAATTTATATTAAAGGTGCCATAGAATTGAAAATTGAGTTTACCTTGGCATAGTTGAATAACAAGAGTTCAGTACATGGAAATGACATACAGTGAGTCTCAAACTCCATTGTTTCCTCCTTATATAAATCTCATTTGTTTAAAAGACCTCCGAAAAACAGGCGAATCTCAACATAACACCGACTGTTACGTAACAGTCAGGATCATTAATATGTACACCCCCAATATTTGCATATTCAAGGCATTAGACAAGGGCAGGACAATGTGCACAGCTGAATCATCAGACTAGGTAAGCAAGTAAGGACAATAGCGAAAAATGGCAGATGGAGCAATAATAACTGACATGATCCATGATAACATGATATTTTTAGTGATATTTGTAAATTGCCTTTCTAAATGTTCCATTAGCATGTTGCTAATGTATTGTTAAATGTGGTTAAAGTTACCATCGTTTATTACTGTATTCGCAGAGACAAGAGCCGTCGCTATTTTCATTATTAAACACTTGCAGTCTGTATAATTCATAAACACAACTTAATTCTTTATAAATCTCTCCAACAGTGTGTAATGTAGCTTTAGCCACGGAGCATAGCCTCAAACTCATTCAGAATCAAATGTAAACATTCAAATAAATACTATATATACTCACATGATCCGACGCATGCATGCAGCATGCATAACAAACATTTTGTAAAGATCCATTTGAGGGTTATATTAGCTGTGTGAACTTTGTTTATGCACTGTATTATAGTTGAGAGCTTGGGGGCGGGGAGCACGAGGATTTAAAGGGGCCGCGCAGCCTGAATCGGTGCATATTTAATGATGCCCCAAAATAGGCAGTTAAAAAAAATTAATAAAAGAAAAATCTATGGGGTATTTTGAGCTGAAACTTCACAGACACATTCAGGGGACACCTTAGACTTATGTTACATCTTGTGAAAAAACATTCTAGGGCACCTTTAAATAACTGGATGCGATTCAGTTTGAGCGTGTGCACATGTTGGCATATGATTGTCCAATCATCCAGATATCTATGCAAACATTTGCGTTCTCTGCACAGTAAACATATCAGTGTTATTTTAGTCTCATTAAGATGCTAATAGAGTTTTTTTTTTAAAATAGTTTGACAGTTTTCTGTTTTGAATTTCATTTTAGTTAAAGTTGTCATTTTTATTAGTTCTTTTTTATGTTTATAGAGTTTTTATTCATTTTATTTCAGTTGTAGCTATTTTAGTAGGTCTACATCATGTTATGAAAATTTTAAAAAAAAATTCAGTTTACATTTTTAAATTTTATTTCAAGTAGCAAATATGAAAACTTATTAAATCATTTAAAATGTTATAGTTTTAGAGCTATACAGCAGGAAAAGTAAGAGTAGTATGCTAGCACAACCAAATCTCCTGTTCTATATTAGCTCCATTATACAGCCTCATAAACACCGTAGTCAGATCAGCAGCATATTAGATGAACCCTCCACCCATGAACACAAGTCCCTGTCATGCTATCCGTTTACTCCTCTAATCTTACCACATGAGGTCTGTTTGCTTATGGATTATCAGCACCCCGTCTGTCAGTTGTCAGATTTACATGTAGGATATCACACCGAGTGAGAACTGGGGAGATCGCTGTGCTACAATATGATTAAAAGACTATTTGTTTCTAGGCCTACTGTAAAATCATGATAAATTGGATTAACAAATCAGCAGTGCTACTGTATTTTGGTGGAAGCTATATGATTACTATGATACATTTCTATAAGGAATGAGCATATAAATGGGATAAAATGTCAGATGGGGCAAGGCTATAGCGCCCCCTGTAGTCTATATTTAATACAGGCTCTTGTAATGGGCAAAATAAATGCATTTTTTTCATAATACAGTTTAGCTTTTAAATGCTGATAAAATGCTTTTATACTTTGACAAAAATAATACAGGCTAGACAGGTTTAAGATGAGGTTTAGCTGAGTATTGTATCCAGTCCTAAAATAGATCTTTAGTGTTTACACAAATCCCACCCTGCCTTCTGTTTACTGGGCCATGCTTTTGCATTACAGCATGTTCACACACAATACTGTTTATTTTGCACTGTAAAAAAAGAAAAACAGAAAATGTACTGGTAATTCTCTGCCAGGACAAAATCCAGTAAGATTAATTAAATTGGAAATTGAATTTAATTGAATTGAATTATTAACCGAAGAAAGTTCTTAATAGGGTGAATGCAGGTAAAGTGGGCCATTTAAGTTTGATAGTACTGTGCTCAATGGGTTTACACTTTCAGAGCATGACAATGGTCTTTAATTGAAGAGACACTATTTCTTTAAATGATAAAATAGTTTTGGTTGATGCACAATGACACCTCAAAGGAGGACACCCTTTATGGTTAAAGGTAGAAAATCCTCTGACATAAGATTTTATTTTCTAAATGATAAGGTTGCTCACTAAATGTAAACAAATATTATTGTAACAGTTCCTATTTTGTTTTTTACCACAGTTAACAGGAAATAAAATGCAAAGAATAAAATGTATAAAAATTTGTTAGTTTTCTTGAAAGGTATTTACATTTTACTGGCCCACTTTGGCTTAATCAGTTAGATAAAGTGGGCCAGTGGGATTCAGAAAAAGTGGGCAAACTTTAACCTTCAGTAATTATATTCAAATTAATTAAATAAACTGACATTCATTGATTATTTAATAGTTAAAGGGTTAGTTCACCCAAAAATGAAAATTCTGTCATTTATTACTCGCCCTCATGCCGTTCCACACCCGTAAGACCTTCGTTAATCTTCAGAACACAAATTAAGATATTTTAGTTGAAATCCGATGGCTCCGTGAGGCCTCCATATAGGGAGCAATGACACTTCCTCTCTCAAGATCCATAAAGGTACTAAAAACATATTTAAATCAGTTCATGTGAGTACAGTGGTTCAATATTAATATTATAAAGCGACTAGAATATTTTGGAGCGCCAAAAAAACAAAATAATGACTTATTTAGTGATGGCCGATTTCAAAACACTGCTTCATGAAGCATCGGTGCATAATGAATCAGTGTAAAAAGGAAAAAGAACAACTGCAAATCCAGTGCTTTCTAGCCCACTGCCTCAAGCATTTTATTGCATGGAATCATCGTGTCACAAACATTGTGTTCTTTTTTTTCTCTCTCTTATGAGACTTTTTTGTAAATGCAGAATTATACTGCTTGTAAAATATTTTGGTTTTAAATTTGTCTTATTAGACGTTAGCCTCTTTTCAGTTACAGTACATCACTTACAGTGCAATATAACACTACATAATAACGCTGTGAAACTGAGTGCAGTCCAAATGAATTATCACTTATCAAGTGTGCTCTGCTCTTGCCAGGACATCTTTAAATGTTATGTAAGCTGGCTTTGTAAGTTATTAATGAATATTTGTTCACAGCACAGATGTTTGGCCTGTGAGTGTGAAAAGACAGTGAGAAAGAGCAAAGAATTGTGATTATGAGTGATAAAGAATGACAACAGTAAACGCTCTTTCAATCTAGAAATGTCCTGCCATTTATGTTAACCAGCAGGACTTGTCTTTCCAGATATATTTCTGAGCTAGCTTTGGTCTGATATCATTGCAGTCTGTTTTAGGAGCTAGTTCATGTCCTGTTTGGAGTCTGAGGATATTTGAATAGCTTAAAAACATTGAACATACTGATAATTTTTAAGAAGTATTTATGCATCATGGAAGTATTTGATGTGGTGCCTTTAATTTATGCTCTTTTAAATAAGATGTTATGTATTATCGTAAAGCCATTATTGTAATACAAAAATTCTTTTATTTAAATCAGCATAAATTGAAGGCAGCACAACAAATACTTCTATGATTACATATGTCATAATGCAAAAAAAAAATAATAATAATAATAATTTTGTTATGGTCCAAAGACAGGCCTCATTTCAGGAAAACAGCAGAATATATTTATATACATGGGTCATATTTAACACCAAAAAAAAAAAAAAAAATCATAAGAAAAAAAAATAATGACATATTTAACATTTTCTAGACACTTTTAATCAAGCATTTTACCCCATTTTACTTTTAGTTTATTTTTATTACTGATTTTCTTTATTTGAATACAGTATTTTTAAATAAAAATAAAAGTATTAATACAATTAAATATTAAAATCAGCATGCACTAAAGGCAGTGCATCAAACACCACCATCATCATGTGCACTACTTTCTATACAGCGAGATAATTATTTCATATTATGGACATTTTGGAGGGAATGTGTTTATGTGTTATTATCGTGCAAAAATTTTTCCTGAGGTTGTAATAGTTACTTATTTTGTGATTTTTGCCTGAATATTTTATTTAGACATATTCTTCGCAGGTTTCATGAGAATGACTGACTTGTTTACACATTCATGAATTAATATATGATCAAATCTTTCACATAACTAATGATGCTATTGATGAAATAACATCAAAATCACTGTTCCAATGGGAGACTCTTTAGTGCTATCTAGTGGTTCAAAACTGTATTGCAAGTTTATTTTTAAATCATCTTGATAAAGTCAATTTGGTCCTAGTTTTATTGACTCATCCATGAGAATTAGATGAAAAACTGATCCATGGAAAATGCTAATCCATGCAAATGTCACATCATTAAATACCATTTCACACCCGGTGAATGCCCAGAGCATTTCAACACTCACACACCAAATATTCACAAATGTACTGTATGAAGGCAGATGTGCTGCATTGCAGACATATTTTGTAGTTTTACATTCTGAGGAACCCGGGCTAGTTTGATCCGCCACGGCCTGCTGGGATCAAACAATTAACCTTCAGTATATTGAAAGCAACAGGAGAATGCTAACACAAAACCTTGCAAATGAAACAGCAGCAGTTGCTATAGTAACTTGGGCTGAAGTCTACAGGCATGTGTGCAACTCCATACAACATATGTTTTAGTTGCCAAGGAACATTCGTCATTTACTCAAAGTTTTCAGTGGACTGGACTTACTGTAAATGTTTTAAATAAAGAAGTGGAACAGGAAGAGTAGCTTGGAAGATTAAAAGTCATTATTGTGTTGTAAAATGTGTTTTCCTGAATATGATTTGTTTGAATTTAGAAAAATAAGTGGCCTTTTCTTTCCAATTCTTTCATATAACTAAAATGTCCTTTAAACATTTTTAATAGTAACTCTGTTGTTTTGGTGGAAATGCTTTATATGACTAATAATAAATCTGTTAAATAAATGAGGGAGATGCTGATGTGACATTTGCATGGATTAGCATTTTTCATGGATCTGTTTTCCATCTAATTCTCATGGATGAGTCAATATAACTAGGACCAAACTGACTAAACAACAAAATCACCAGCAACCATACCTTAAAATCCCTGGTAATAACACCAAATTTGGCACAAACCAAGTCAAAACCCATATCTATAGGAAGAAATATATATTCAACTTTTTTCTTATAATTCCACAATTGTTTGATTAACATTAATGGAACAGACAGCCTATATTTTAAGACCTTCTGTATCGCACGGATGTAATATAATGTTACACATCAGATTTGTTTTGGTTTTTCCCCAACAGTTAACCAAACATAACATAAATGTTTGTGTGAATACTCGCCAAGACAGATTATTATTATTTATTTATTTATTTATTTTTTTTTTTTTTTAAATACTGCTATAATGGGATTCGGATCTGTCAGTCAGTGTGAGTAAGATCATTTTATTTACATCAGCATGAGTTTGAAAATCACATTTCATTGGTTCAGACTCATGCCATCGAGAATTTGCAATGAATATTCACAAAGTTGGAATGCTGTGCTTTACAACGATACCAAACTTGTGCTGAGGTGAAGCACCAGTCGTCCAGAAGTGAGCAGAGAAAAAAATTCTTTTTATTTTTTTTATGGACAAAGGAAAGGTACTCCTCTCAGAAATCATACAAATAAAGATACTTTTAGATGTTTAATTGCTAGCATTGGGGTCACTAGACGAGGGCTTAATGAACTCATTTTTGTTAAAACCTCAAATTCAACCAAAATTGACATTTTTCACTTGTTTAGCCCGTGCGCATTCCGACTCATTTTGACAGCACGGGTCAATATTTTAATATTTAATTATATTAATTCTTTATTTTTATTTAAAAATACTGTATTAGAGTAAAGAAAATATCATATCTAATTGTTAGCTTATATACTGTAGATTTTAATAAAAGTTTTTTTCTTTTTTCTTTTTTGGTGTTCAATGTGACCCATACTGTATATAAATATATTATCTTGTTTTGCTGAAATGAGGCCTGTTTTTGGCCCATTACAACTTTTTCTTAGCATTACATCATAGAAGTATTTCTTGTGGTGCCTGTAATTTAAGATGATTTAAATGAAAGGATCATTGTTTTACACTAATGTTTTTACCATAATACAGATTTAATAACGTCTTATATTTAATAGAGCATTAATTAAAGTCATCACAATAAATACTTCCATGATGTATACATACTTTTTTAAACAAATTATTAAAGAAATTCATAATTGTTTTACAAGTTTTACATAAACCTTGACTTTGAGCAAGACACCATTTTTGTACTGCTAACATTTGATGTCGCAATGCATTTTCTTGCCTGTTTCTGTATGTAAAATCAACTGAAACATAAACATATTAATAAATGGATACAATTTTTAAAAATAATTTTATAGTACCTAAGTTTATAGTGTTTTGACACAATTCCAATACAAAAGTGAAGTGAAAACAGCTGTCCTCCTGACATAATGACTTCTTTGCTGGCATCCTGTCAACAAACATTTGTTGTTAGTAATTATATGCATTCAGTCATTTGATCACTCTTTCCTGATCAGCGTTTGTTTGTTTCCTCCTAAAACAGGTTTGGGTCACATTTAAAATCAGTGAAACGTCCTGCTGATCCACATCAGATCAGGTGCAAGAGCAGCAGCAGAAGCAGTCTGAGGTAAGTCAAATCTTTCTCTTCCAAGTTAAGTTCCACTAACTATATTCTCAAATTAGATTATTTATCCTTACTATATCCAAAGTATATTACTATATACTTTGCATTGCAAATTAAGATACATATTTACAATAGTATATACAGTGTAATGCACTGAATGCACAGTATGTACAGTCAAACCAAAATGTATTCAGACACCTTGAACATTTCATTCATTAATACAGTTTATTCACTATAGTTTAAAAAATGGTAATAAAATATGACAAGATCTCAGAGTTAAACTGTGTCAGAAAAAAATAATCTTAATTATGTCAGATAACACTTAAGCAAAACACGGTCAGGTCAAAGTGTCTGAATAATGTTTGGTTCCAAATTTTTATCTGTTTTACTGTTAGTCCACTGTATGAAGAATCTTTGGGTATAATATGTCACAGTTTACTTTATTTTGCTATTCTCACTTACATAAATGAACTATAGTGTCCTGCTCTCACTAAAAAACAAATATCAAAAAAATATCAAAAATGTCTGAATAATTTTTGGTTTGACTGTATGTATGTGCACAGTATGTAAGGTAAACACATAGTAGAAAAATGTTTGATAATTTAATAATAATTTGGGTTGCACTTTATTTTACAGTACATGCACTTTCAATGTTCTTACAGTGTACTTACCCACAAAAGTACTGAGTAGTGTACACTACATGGGTTAAGTTAAGATTTAGGGGTAGGTTCAGGGTTAGTACCTAGTTGTTACCCAGTTAGTGTCATTACTACATTAAGTACTTGGTTTGTTTGTGCAAAACAGGACTTCAAAATAAAGTGCTACCATAATTTGATATTGAATATCAGCTGTTTTTGAATGGATGTAAAAGACAGTCAGATTTGATTGAATGATCTGATTTCTAATAATGGTTTTTATTGAGAGATATTCCAGACTGACATTGGTTTAAATGTTTTTATAATAGTGCATGATGCTCTAATAATGTTCTCTGGTTACAGAAAACATTCTGGTTTTATCAGACTTCCTCATCATGACATTATCACTGGTTTCACAGCTTCTGCTGGTGTTCATATCAGTCCTGTCACTGGGTAAGGATTTGTTCCTGTTTGATTATCAGTCTTGATGTGGCAAAGACAATGAAAATAAACTAATTTTGGAATCGTCTTTTTCTGAATTTAACCAACTGTCTTCCTCTATAACAGCCAGGGCAACACCTTCGCCAACAACATCTGCACCGACAACAACATCTGCACCAACAACAACATCTGCACCGACAACAACATCTGCACCGACAACAACATCTGCACCAACAACAACATCTGCACCGACAACAACATCTGCACCAACAACAACATCTGCACCGACAACAACATCTGCACCGACAACAACATCTGCACCAACAACAACATCTGCACCAACAACAATGCCATTAACAACATCTGGATCAACAACATTTGAAGGTAAAGCCCTGGGTATACTTTGTTTTATTATTAAAGACAAGTGAACAGACAATAAAAATAAGAATACACATATTTAAACATAAATACTATTAAACAGTTACAAATAAAGTTTGATACAGAAATGTAATTATACATATAGTCAGGGGCGGACTGGCCATCTGTGTGATCTGGAGAATCACAGAACGGCCGGTACTCCAGGACGGCCGGCGGGCCGGCCCACCACCCGCCACGCACGCAGTCATCATCTGTTTTTTTCCCCCACTAATCACTCCAGTACTGTAGGTGGCAGCAATGCACCTTTAAGTTGGATGCCAGCTGCACTGGCCGTGGCCGCCAAGTAGCCTAAGCAGCAAAGACGTTAGATCAGTGGTCTCAAACTGCCAGCCCGCGGGCCATTTACGGCCCGCCCACCCCCTCTACCCGGCCCGCAACTGATCTCAAAAATAAAACATAATCCGGCCCGCTAAATTATTATTATTATTATTATTATTATTATTCTCTAGTTGCTACCTGTCTGATATGCAAAGAAAAAGTCGCCGTTCTAAGGGGTATTCACATATCGCGTCACATAAGCGGCCACGCCGCATTCTCCTTCTTTCCAATGCGCTTTCGCTCCAGTGGCATCTGTCGTTGCTATGCAACCATGAGCCGCGCTCTCAATCGCTTCTATTATGAGCGCGCTTGCCTAAATTACAGTAAAAGCACTTTAAGTCATGAGCGCCGATTTAAACCACCAAAACGCGTCCGATGCAGCCATTAAACGTTACCGATGCTCAAACGGCATCTTGGAGAAATGTGGCCCAGCTGTGTGAGCACAAGCGCTGCAGGTGTCTGTCAAGAAACAGAGGAGTGTACAAATGTATTCAGGGATTGTATTTGTTCAGTACAGTGTTGTTCAGTGCAAGATTTTAATGTTATTTAAGCTAACATAAAGTAAGGTAAAATACTTCCACTAGATGTTAAAAACTAATAATGTATGTAACAATGAGAGATTTTTATTTTTTTGGCAAAATAAAGTTGATATATATATAGCTCCAGTTTTTTGTTTATTTCTGACCCCTCCACGCCACAAGTGTTGCTGGTTTTGTTCCTAAATTACTGATTTTTTATTCCATGCACCTTGTTGGATGTGAGAAGTTGCACCAGACTATTTCAATTAGTAGCATTATATTAGTAATAGTATTATATAATTATATTACACTCTGTAACAATGAGAGACACACTGCTGTTTACATTTAGTATGGTAAATAAGATATTTATAGTATAGGTATAAAAAATATTTTAGTAGGCCTAATGAAATTTGAAGTAAATGAGAAATAATGCAAAGGAAAGTAAATTTTCTGAAATGTTGCGCTTTCTTGCGCTTGAAGGATAATATGGCCCTCCTATGAGGTGTCAGTCACAGAAACGGCCCCCTGCCAATTTGAGTTTGAGACCCCTGCTATATGAGTATTCAAGTTAATCTATAATATGCTTTTAACACAACATCTAGTCAACATCAGTGCTATTGCTATAATTTGGATGGTATAGTATCATGAGCCACAATTAAAGTCTTGTGACACTCATGCCAGGCGTTATTGTTGTTGTTGTCGAGTTTCTGCACGCCGATTGCTTTGGGCCGGGCCTAGTCAAAGTCCAGGGCCATTTTTTAGTCCCAGTCCGTCCCTGCATATAGTTATAATTACACTGCATGCATAGTGTTCACTGTATAAATTAAATATAGATTAATCACTGTTAAAGTTGTTTGACAATTAATGACATTGCAGTTATTTTTAGGCTGCTGAACCAACATACTAATGCACGACCAAACGGAACCAATATGGTGAAACACATCCGATTTCTTTTTCAAGTTATCTCAACTGTTTAGGCTCACTTAAGACTTTATAACCGACTGTAAACAAGAACACTTGTTGAGAAGGGTGTTTTGAGATCATTGTGTGTGTATGTGTCCGTTCAAGCGCAAAGAGTCTGAAAAGCGCCTCTGTGCGTGCGGGCTGTTGTGTGTGCACAGAAAACAGCACATGATCCCGAATCAAGATCTCTTTTGCCTCTTCTTGCATTTGAATTGTTTAGAAACGCTTGAGTGTTTTACATTGATAATACTTACAAACACATGCAAATAATAAACTTTCACTAAAAGCTTTTTTTAAATTCCACTGCTTGTGACAAGTGTATAATATGAAGTCATTTCAATTATTTAATTTTCTAATTGTTTTTTTATTTTTATGTTCTCACAGACCCCTGCTATAACTACACTGTGCTGGATGATTCCTGGAGAGCCACCAACAATCAGTTACAATTATCATATTACAATCAACTTGTCTCTAAAGTAATGTGTGACACTGATGTCATCTGGAAAGGCTGGTACCGTCTCTTCATTCAGGGTCAGAGCGTTCAGATGCCAGACACATGTGTTGAAAAGCTAAGCTGTGGCACTCATGCCCCACTGTGGCTGAACGGAACACACCCACAAATTGAGGATGGAGTGGTCACCCGAGGAGTCTGCGGTCACTGGATGAGTGACTGCTGCTTTTTCCGATCCTATCCCATTAAGGTGAAAGCCTGCCCAGGCAATTACTACGTCTATGAGTTTGTTCGCCCAGTTAATTGCTATTTGACATACTGTGCAGGTAAGCATATTTTGCTTTCACCCATATACTATGTGTTTGAGTAATGTATTACATCTCTGAGTTTGTTAGACCATCTGTCTGTTTTTGGCATACTGTGGAAGTAAATACATTTACATGAGAATTTTGTACTTGTGTAATTGATATTTGTATCTGTTTATTAATTTATATTCATTAAATGTTTTACAGATGTTAGGAACATTAGCATCAGTAATGCTACTGTCACTCCAAACACAACCGTGGCAGGTAATGTAGTTTTCAACGCCTTCTACTGACTGCTGAAGTTTTGATGTATCATGAAAATCTGTCCTTCTGTAGGGGTGTGTTTGTGTTTATAGACAAAGACTGTAGATAAAACACTGTTTTAAATTTACAGATGCAAAAGAAACTAGTTCCTGTTCAGACCATCATGTACAACTACACATATCTACACACACACGGGGACATTAGAAGTTTCCCACTTATATATACCTGGTGCACTTTTTATTCGGCATCATCGTCCCACTAATCACAATCAGATTCAAACATGAGCCCCATAACATCAGTGAACAGAAATGTTTTTTGTTCATTCTTTTGGCAGCACCAGTATTCTACCCATTCAACTCAGCAGCGGGAGACACAATAAATCCTGCTGTTGATGATGGAAGCTCCTCAGTTGTTCAGCTGTTGAGTCCATTTCTGTTCTTTGGCCGCACATACCAGCAGATTTATGTAAGAATTTGATTCCAACTAAATCACTAACTGTGATTGGTGAATGCTTTATAAACTCATCTGTGATCAGTGAAACAACATTTCTCATGTTTCAGGTGAATAATAACGGACACCTCACATTCAACCAGGCTTCATCAGAGTATGTTCCCTACTCCTTTCCTTATGGAGGCCAAGATATAATTGCTGGTCTCTGGACGGACCTTGACAACCGTGTGAGAGGAGTGGTTTCATATCATCAGTACACTAATGGAAGTGTTCTCACACGCGCCACTCTGGATATAAACAATCATTTCCCTAATCTGTTCTTCAGCGCTTCCTGGGTCTTTGTTGCAACGTGGGATAAAGTCCCTTACTATGCCTTGACAAACACAGTAAGTTTGATATACTTCTGAAATGTGAATGTTTTCATCCACAATTCAATTAATCATTATTCAGTTAAATTATAAAATACTTTATTGAACACATTGGTACACAAAATGAGTGACAGAGAAAATAATAATAAATAAAAACAGTAAAAATAAAAATGAGGTCTGTTAGTAATGCCCAGATACAGTAAATGCTAAGTTTATACTAATTATGTTTTTTTCAATCTTTTCAGGAAACATCGTTTCAAGTGGTTTTAATTTCAGGCAGTAGTTTTTCATTTATTCTGATGAATTATGGTGACATCGCTGTAACAAGACTTCCAGTGGAGGTAAAAGAAACTTGTTTTCTGTGTTAAGAAAACATTTTAACAACTTTGCAGATTTATTAAAAAGGAAAAACTGAAATGAGGACATTGCATAAGTATTTGTACCCTTAACTCAATATTTAGTTGAAGCACCTTTACAACCTCATTTTGGGTATTACGTGACAAGCTTTGCACATCTGCATTTGGCGATTTTCAGCCACTCTTCTCCTCAGATCCTCTCAAGCTCTGTCAGGTTGAATGGGGTGGTTGATGGACAGACATTTTCTCTAGAGATGTTCAATTGGGATCAAGCCCAGGCTCTAACATTCACAGAGATGTCCATAAGCCTTTATTGCATTGTCTTCGGGTCATTGTCCTGTTGGAAGGTGAACCTTCTTCTGTCAGTTCTTCTGACCTCATAGCTTGGTTTTTGCTCTGATATGCATTTTGAGGTGTGTGATTTTCCAAATGTACCCTTTCAATTGAATTTGCCACAGGTTAACTCCACTTGAAAACAATTAAATGTCCCAGTCAGAAAAAGGGTACTAATACTTATGCAATGTAATTATTTCAGTTTTTTATTTTTAATAAATTTGCGAAATTGTCGCAAATCTGTTTTTGGTTTTGTCATTATGGTGTATGGAATGTAGATTAATGTGGGAAAAAAAGTAATTTAAAGCTGTTTAGCTTAAGTCTGCAACACAACAAAATGTAAAAAAAACTGAAGAGGTATGAATACTTTCGCAAGGCACTGTATATACTATTTGTATGATTAATGTTTTTACATACTTTCAGGCTGGTTATGACACAGAAAACTCCATTGACTACTTTATGATTCCTGGATCAGTCAACGGGAGCTTCATCTCAAACCTCAAGAACTCCAGTAATGTCAATGTTCCCGGCCGATGGGCCTTCAGGGTGGACGGTGGACCAAAGTCAAGTCAAGGTAACCATACAGCTCACACAATAATATCAGTTTGTTCGTCGTCATAAAATGTGTTATGTCATACTTGGAAAAGATTTCAGTTTACAAATTTAGAAACCAACATACACGTACAATATGTACACATTCAACAAATAATTATATGTATACTGTGTTCCTCTTTAGACGTCATTGGACTTCAAGTGAAACTTTCCTCATTTTCAGACCTAACACAGACTGGAAACATTCAGATTGTTTTACAGCAAGTAAGACACAAACTTGACTAATTATACAAAATACAGTGCTAATAGACAACGTGGGAAAGATTGATCTGTTTGTCCATCTTTTTTTTTTTCAGATAAAACAGGAGCTGGTCAAGTTTGGTCTGCCAGGCAGCATAGAGCTGAAGTTAGGAAAAATGCAAAAGACAAAGCCATAAATTCAGATCCTTTAGGAAAAGAAACAAAGCAATCTGGTTCACTTAGTGTCTGGCAACAAATATCCCACTGATCATGTGCAGACTGTAAAGACCCCAGTTTTACATTAGTGTGGTTTCATTTGACGCTTCAGAAGGGTTATAAAACACCATAAAAGTGGTCTTACATTAGCTTTGTCTGATGAACAGACTGAAATTTAAGCTTTTAAGATGTATAACATTCTGACATCCACACTAGATTTCATTGCATGATAATAAATTTTAATTGTATGATTAAAAAAAAAATCAGTCTTTTGATTCAAATCTTTTCAGTGAATCAGCTGCTGCTTTTACAAACCTAATCTGAATGATTCAGTCACAAATGGGAATGATCTGGTCCTCAAGTCCTGGATAACAGCTTCAATTTCAGTCTATTCCTGACTGAAGATTTAAAATCTAATGCACGATTTATGACACTTTTTTGGTGTTTTTGCATTCTTGAAAGCCTCAATCCTCATTTGTACTTTTTTCTTATTCAATACATTTAATGTGTCTTTATATTCCATGTTTTTAAGTGAACTATTCTTCTGCTGTCAGGTTAAGAGCTACATTTAATGTATATTTATTTCTTCTTGGAAACCAGTGTGTTCTGAAAAGGAATGTCACTCAACGGGAAAGAGAACTCTTTCTATTTATATTCAACATCCATACACTTTAGTAATTATCACTGATAATTGCTCTTTGCTTTGTCTCGTCATGCTTTGCGTTATCAAAAGTCTTGAACAGCAGCAGGGTTTTCACCTAACCAGATCTGAACAATGCGAAAGATTAAAGTAAACCTGTAATCTCTTTTTGCCTTAAGCAAAACTTACGTAAGAAAAAACATACTTCTTGCTTTCACTTTTAAACACCCTGAATAAATATTAAAAAGTAGATATGAGGATTTGACACCACATAATATTCAACACAATATAATTTAATGAAATCATATACCTGAGACATTCTGAAAACATTTAACAGCATCTTACACTGTATCGTATATTGGCTAATAAGTGGACAGAAATAGTTATATATTACATTACTAATGAATAAACAACAGGTTTATAGTATCTCAACAGTTAAATATATTGACATTTAAAAAAAAAAATTCATTTGGACTTTGAGTTTGTTTTGCACTGTTTTGTTCAGTTTATCTGTTGTCATAGTGTTTGATTTGCTGCCATGTGTTACACATGTGTCTTGTTAATTATCTCATTCATTCCCTATTGTTCCCTCTTATATTACCCTGTATTTGTTTCAGTGCTTGTTTCAGTGCTATATATATATATATATATATATATATATATATATATATATATATATGCTAGTATCATTTTAATGTCAATTAACTTCACATGATCTACTAAAAAAGTTTTATTTATTTATTTCTTTTTTTAAAAAAGACCATACTGACACATAAGCTACATTTGAATGAATGAATGATGCTGTAATGCTAATGTCGCCTATGGTAAAAGTGGAAACATGTAGATTTAGTTGTTAAATAATATTTTTGAATTTAAAACCAGTTAATGTAGTTGTTGCATGAAATATTAAAGTATAGCCTGCTAAAGTATCATTTTAAAAAAGGTGTTCTAGGAAACACTTCTTCATGCATCAGTTAAAATATAATTAGACATTCTGTACATTCTTTGTGAATGAGATCACTGTCTACTGATTTAAATATTTATCACAAATACATTAATAATGAAAAATACAAGTCAGATTGTTTACAAATAAAAACAATCTCAAGGCTTGTTATATGTAAACCCTAAATCTAAAATCATTATAAAAAAAAATATCTGAAGTGAAAGTCCTTGTTCAGACTGCAATATTTACTGGCAGTGTTCCCATGAAAACATGTTAAGCATGTTCAGCTTTTGAATACAGGGCTGGGACACATTTAAAGTCAATGCATTCTTCCTGCATTGTGATTTAACCCACATCAAGAGCCTGTGGCTGTGGAAGAAGCTGAGGTAAGTTAAATTTTTTTCTCTTTAATATTGTTTGATAGACTATATTCTCAGTGTGTGTGTGTGTGTGTGTGTGTGTGTGTGTGTGTGTGTGTGTGAGTGTACATGTTGTTTTGCAAAATAATCAAAAGAATTAGCATTTTCTGCTACCATGATCAGGGTGATGGGTATAGGGTCACTCCTGGACTAATGTGTTCATCCAGATTAACACAGTGTACAAACACATGAAAGTCTGCTAAAGGAAAACATCTCTGAATAATAGGGACATTTGGGATTCTGGTTAGACAGTCCCTAGATCTTAGATGCTTTTAATATAATGTTTGCTATATTCACTGAGGTCCAATTAAAGATCCATATTTTTTAATACTGCAGTATTGTATTGAGTAACCTCATGGTACACAATATCTTTGAAATACATTATATGATGATAAAGGATAACTTAAAGACATCCAATATTAAAGTGGGACCTGAGGTTTGATATTAAATTATGTACTCTCTGATTACAGAACGACTTATCTGATTACTTAACGTCTTATTTTTGACTTCATCATGAGAATTTCACTCCTCCTGGTGTTCATGTCAGTCCTGTCACTGAGTAAGCTTTTATGATTATCAGTATAAATAAAACAAATTTGTTTTTTTAGAATTTAATCTTTTTTTTTTTGTCTCTTTAACAGCCAGAACACAAACAACAATAACAGAAGGTAGTTATGGGCCTTTGAATTATAACCAGATCTTTAAAAACATTGCCTAGTTGAACAAACCCAATGTGAACCTGAGAAATCAGTGAGCATCTTCATCAGGATAGAAAACTGAGTCAAAATCAAGTGAGTTAATGAGGTTTTTAATGGTGTTTGTATTTGCTCATTCTTTCAGAAACCATACAAACAAACACCACAGAAACCACCACAGCAGGTAATTTGTCATAAACTATATTTATCTAAGAAAACTGCACTCATTAGGTTAGTTTATGAAGTGGTGTTTGTATGTTCATTCTTTCAGAATCCACTCCAGAAACCACCACGGTTATAGGTAATTTGTCATAAACTATATTTATATAAAGAAAACTGCACTCATCAGGTTAGTTTATGAAGTATATAATGGTGTTTGTATGTTCATTCTTTCAGAATCCACTGCAGAAACCACCACCACAGTTCTAGGTAATGTGATAAACTGTTTTTATGTAAGAAAACTGGTGTAGGATATGTATTTGTGTTCATTCTTTCAATAACCACCATAATGGGAACCACCATAAATGCTACAAGTAATAATGTGGGTGATAAAAGACTAATCATACACAACATTTATTTTTATTTTTTTTATTTTTATGTAGCCTACTTTACAGATATGCTTTTTGTCTTTAACTGGTTTTGCTGCAATAATAATAGTGACAATAGGTAATTAAAGACCTTAAATTAAAACAAGTTTAAATTAAAACATCTGATTTTAACAACATAAAAACACTGTCTATTGAATATCGTGGTCACGATGTTAAGTGTCAGTCAACATAGATTTTGCTATATCGTTTATGTTGCAGTATGTAAATACTTCTGTGGAGCGTTCAGTGGGCAGGAATGCTGAAGTTATTGACGCATTAGATAACAGTCTAAAGCTAATTAGACTTCTACAATTTAAAACTAATCTGTAGCTGTAAAAAAGTAACATAATTAAGTGGGACATGCTTAATATTAAGAAGTTACTAAAAGTGCTAAATTCCAAGTATAAGGACCAAAAATATTAATGATTCATCCTGCAGTGCTCTCAAATCTCCTCTTGCTTGAGAATATTCCTTCTCTGTAATACCAACTAACTTAAGTAAAATTTAAAAAGTAAATAAAAAAGCAAATCAAGCAAGTAAAAAATGAAAATGAGCTCTTTGATATGTCCTGCCTTAACTTCCCATTTTAATAGCAAATAGGTGTAAGGGGACATATCATAAAATGTGATTTTTCCGTGTTTAAGTGCTATAATCGGGTCCCCAGTGCATCTGCCAACCCAGAAAACATGAAAAAAAACCAACCCAGTAACTTTGTTTTGGCAAGCCTTTCTCTGCATTTTAGAAAAAAGAAAACAAACGCACTACCGTCTGAGGTGCCAGTCAAAAGAGATGAATTCAAATGTGTATAAAAAAAGGGATATATGACCGCACACTCAACTTGCGAATAATTATTAAATATATAAGCCTTTCTCTGCAAGCATGTGAAAAAATGAGCCTCTCAGATTTCGCTCCCCTTGTGCCGTAAGAAGGGGATCTTATTATATAATATTACTGCCCCTTTATCTGCACGTTTCCGCCATTTTGTTTTCACAAGCAGAAATGGTGTACCATGGCAAAAGTTTGAGCAAAGCATGCTAACTGTTCTGTCGTTGGCTGCAGAGACGAGCACAGAACACTATTTAGAGTCTCGTTAGCTTGGATAGCCTGCAAGTTGATCCTGGCATGCTCATTTGCTAAAAAAGCAGCATTTCTGTTTGAAAAATATTAGATCATACACAGCATTTGATAGCAATCATAAACGTTAGCCTGGTGTGAATTGCTCTGTTTGGCGTACAGGTATAGTGGGCGTCCATACAGGTTTTTCACAAAAGATTAACATGCTAGTCGATGAGTTGAATCAACTCCACAGCAACAACATAAATTTATCCTCTAACCATTCAGAAACGTCTAAAAGTTGTAACTTCTTCCTGAGTCTCTCCATCAGTGTCGACTCCGGTTTGAACAATGTAAGGCTGAACACCGTTACTGACAATCCTCATTTTGGCTGCGTGAGATTCTCCAGCTTTGTTGTTGTTGAGCAACCGAAGCGTGAGCTGTTAAAGCTCCGCCCTCTTCTGGAAATGGGGCTGGGAGCAGCAGCTCATTTGCATTTAAAGTGACACACAAAAACTGTGTGTTTTTGCTCACACCCAAATAGCTCACACGCAAATTTGACAAGCTTTAGAAATGATCTGTGGGGTATTTTGAGCTGAAACTTCACAAACACATCTGGGGACACCAGAGACTTATAATACGTCCCCTTTAAAGGTGCCCTAGAACCCTTTTTCACAAGATGTAATATAAGTCTAAGGTGTCCCCTGAATGTGTCTGTGAAGTTTCAGCTCAAAATACCCCATAGATTTTTTATTATTCAATTTTTTAACTGCCTATTTTGGGGCATAATTAAAAATGTGCCGATTCTGTGCGTGTCCCCTTTAAATGCTCGTGCTTCCCGCCCCCGAGCTCGCAACTCTATAATACATTGCATAAACAAAGTTCACACAGCTAATATAACCCTCAAAATGGATCTTTACAAGGTGTTCGTCATGCAGCATATCAGATCATGTAAGTATAGTATTTATTTGGATGTTTACATTTGATTCTGAATGAGATTGATAGTAGCCTATGTGTGGCTAACGGGGATAAAGCTAACATTACACACTGTTGGAGAGATTTATAAAGAATGAAGTTGTGTTTATGCATTATACAGACTGCAAGTGTTTAAAAATGAAAATAATGATGGCTCTGGTCTCCGTGAATACAGTAAGAAACGATGGTAACTTTAACCACATTTAACAGTACATTAGCAACATGCTAACAAAACATTTAGAAAGACAATTCACAAATATCACTAAAAATATGATATCATGGATCATGTCAGTTATTATTGCTCCATCTGCCATTTTTCGCTATTGTTCTTGCTTGCTTACCTGCATAAAGTCTGTTTATTCGGCTGTGCTGCTCCTGATGTTAATACTGGCTGCCCTTGTCTAATGCCTTGAACATGAGCTGGCATATGCAAATATTGGGGGCGTACATATCAATGACCCCGACTGTTGCGTCACAGTCAGTGTTATGTTGAGATTCGCCTGTTCTTTGGAGGTCTTTTGCACAAATCGAATTTACATAAGAAGGAGGAAACAATGGTGTTTGAGACTCACTGTATGTCATTTCCATGTACTGAACTCTAATTATTTAACTATGCCGAGGTAAATTCAACTTTCAATTCTTGGGCACCTTTCATTTTTATTTTTTATTTTTTTGCTTTTCTTTCAGAAGCTACCACTTTGGCAACCACATCAGGTGAGACTATGAAGACTATGCATTTATTTTTAATGCATCTAGTCAAGAAGAATGTGTTTTATAATTTAAATCTCTTTTTGCTATTGTACAAACAGCTGGAGCGCCATGGACAGGTAATTACTGACCTATGAATTAATTATATATGTTTATGTCAGAATAACCTTAATTATGAGGTTTCTTGTAAAAACTACTCACTTCTTCATTTGTGTTTTTTGTGTTCATTCTCTCGGCAGCACCAGCGATATTCTATCCATTCGGCTCAGCTGCAGGAGACACAGAACATTATCTTAGCAATTATGGTGATGAAAGCTACATATCTGTTGGCCTATCCACTCCATATACGTTCTTTGGCCGCACATACAACCAGTTATACGTGAGAATTCAGTTCCATTGCAAATATGTATATATTCATTTAAATATGAATGCAAATGTTGTGAAAGTTCATACTATTCTGGTGGATTTGAATTTCTCATATTACAGGTTCATTTTAATGGACTCCTTACATTCAACCAACCTCAACCACTATCAGGACCCAACTACAATCCCACCAGAGGAGCTGAAGATTACATTGCTCCTCTCTGGAGTGACATTGATGACCAGTACAATACCATTATGTTCTCGTATCAGCAGTACACTAATGAAAGTGTGCTCACTCGTGCCACTCAGGATATAAACCAGTATTTCCCTCAGATGAACTTCACTGCTTCTTCAGTATTTGTTGTCACTTGGAAGTATGATCCTCAGCCAAACCCGGTAATTTTTTTTTTCTTCTTCAGTTCAGAGACTGTGTAGAGCAGACTATATGAATCATGATATTGTTTCATTTCTTTTCAGGAAATCCTGTTTCAAGTGGTTTTAATTTCAGGTGGTGGTCATTCTTTCTTTCTGATGAATTACGGTGACTGTGCTGAGTTACGTGAACAAGTGGAGGTAAAACAAACATCACGGGATTGAATTAAAATTCTATACCCTATACCAGTGTATTCATTCATAACATTTATTATTCATGGTTTTAATAGGCTGGATATGACACAATAAACTCCATAAGCCACTTTGTAATTCCTGATTCAACTAATGGCAACTACCAAAACCTCAAGAACACGAGTAACGTGAATGTTCCAGGGCGTTGGGCCTTTATCAGTACATCAGGTAGGAGTTTCATCAAGATTGTGTGTCAGTTTGTTTATATCATGTTATAATGTCTTGTGTATTATGTTTGTGTGTCCCTTTAGAAAGCCTCATAGGAGTTCAAATGAGACTTACATCATATTCAGACCTGACACAGAGTGGAAAGATTGAGGCTGTTTTGCAGCAAGTAAGTCACTGGGGCATTTCATTTTTTTATGGACGTCCATAGCCAATAGAGTATAATGGAAATAAAATACTTCACGATCTGTCTGTTCATCCTCATTTCAGATAAAACAAGAGCTGGTCAGTCGTGGACTTCCAAGTAGCATCGAGATGAAGATCAGAAATGTCAAAAAGACATAGCCATAATATGAGCCTCATGGAAGAGAATTAAAACACTGAATGTCAAAGAGAATAATGTCACTCTACAGGAAGTGAACCTTTATAATTTATTTCACATGCATATAAATCAAATCCACATAATGATACAAAAGAACTATATATCAACTGTGTCTGATCCAAATTGTTTCTGTGTTCATAGCTTGAATAATAATCATTAATTCTCTTTTTTTCCTTTTCTTGTCATGCTTTTGTATTATCATATCTCTTGCAAGGTTGCAAGGGTTCAAAACTAATCAAACTGATCTGTAGTATGTGATCAATGTAATTAAACCTGATCTTTCTCTACAACTCGTTTTACTAAATGCATACTTACATAAGACAAATGACACAGTTGTGAACTATTGCTTTCGCTTTTAAACAGCCTGAATAATCTCAGTGGTGAGAAAAGTCACTTTTATATTACAATATAACATGTTTTTTAACATCTTCTTAATATTTGAAAAATAAATTAGGCTTACTAAGACAAAGGCATCCCAATTTGTGGTTTAATAAGATATAATATGACATAACTAATGAATAAACAACAGGTTTATAGTATTTCTTTCAACACAATTATAGACCTACCTACTATGATAAAATATATTAACTTAAAGTCAGGGAAAGGCAGCTGTTCTGTAATCAGCTTATTTTGTATATTGCTGGTGGTCACTATCTCGAGCAACTTCAAATAATCAATTTTATTAAATTACTGAGTGACAATGGCTTATTTTGTTTGGTTAGTGCACACATTAGCAAGTGGTTCATTTAATTGGCACAAGAAATGATCTTTTTGTATTGGCAAACGAACCATACGGAAATCTGTTCCTTTGCTCACAACGAGGGGGAGACAACAGCTTGTGCACTCACTGCAGTAAATGAAACACTGAAACAGGTCAGTAAAACTGTTTTACTACACAGTTGATAGTGATGTTTTCTTAATATTTCGTTGAAATATAATAACTTGCTCATTGTAAAAATAAGATTCTTTAGTTTTACGGTATTGCTGTCTGCAACTGAAGTAGACTCTCAAAGTTAGCAGGTAAGTTTAGCCATCATTCCGATAGATTAACCAATTCACAATAAAATGAATCATATCAAATAACGTTAGATTTTAACATTTTCAGAAGAACATACACAAAATTAGCTGTCTGCGTGCAGGGGTGTTATGTGTTCCCGTTGTTGTTTGTCGGCATTGCTGTGGTGTCCAGTTTTCAATTACTATTGATGGTTGATATGCTGCTTTGGATGTATTAAAGGGTTAGTTCACCCAAAAATGAAAATAATGTCATTTGTTACTCACCCTCGTGTCGTTCCACACCCGTAAGACCTTTGTTCATCTTCGGAACATATATATATATATATTAGTTGAAATCCGATGGCTCCGTGAGGCCTCCATAGGGAGCAATGACACTTCCTCTCTCAAGATCCATAAAGGTACTAAAAACATATTTAAATCAGTTCATGTGAGTACAGTGGTTCAATATTAATATTATAAAGCAACGAGAACATTTTTGGAGCGCCAAAAAAACAAAATAACGACTTATTTAGTGATGGCCGATTTCAAAACACTGCTTCAGGAAGATTCGGAGCACAAATGAATCAGTGTATCGAATCATGATTCAGATCGCGTGTCAAACTGCCAACGGCTGAAATCACGTGACTTTGGCGCTCGAACAGCAGATTCGATACACTGATTCATTTGTGCTCCGAATCTTCCTGAAGCAGTGTTTTGAAATCGGCCATCACTAAATAAGTCGTTATTTTGTTTTTTTGGCACCAAAAATATTCTCGTCGCTTTATAATATTAACATTGAACCACTGTACTCACATGAACCGATTTAAATATGTTTTTAGTACCTTTATGGATCTTGAGAGAGGAAATGTCATTGCTCCCTATGAAGGCCTCACGGAGCCATCGGATTTCAACCAAAAAATCTTAATTTGTGTTCCGAAGATTAACGAAGGTCTTACGGGTGTGGAACGGCCTAACCCTTTAAATCAAGAAGCATTTTCTTGACAAGTAAAAATAATTTTCTTGTTTTCAGGAAAGATAAGTAAAAAATTAAGTGAGTTTTTCCTTAAAACAAGCAAAATAATCTTATTTCAAACCAGAAATAAGCTATATAATCTTGTTTTCAGTTTGGATTCAGATTATTTTGCTTGTTTTAAGGAAAAACTCATTTAATTTTGATTTTTTTTTTTTCTGAAAACAAGAAAATAATTTTTACTTGTCAAGAAAATGCTTCTTGATCTAAGAATTTTTAGATATTTGGACTGGAAACAAGACAAAAATTCTAAGAACAGCATTTTTTGCAGTGTTGGCCTTTGGATGGTTAAACCGAATGACCTTTTGACACTTCAAAATCATTCAAATACCTCTGCATGCTGCAAAATATAGTTAAAACCTTCTAAAATCTAGTTGTACCACCTTACATACTTTGGTTGTCATATTTGATTTATTATTATTATTATTATTAAGGCCTTTGGACAAAAAAAAAAAAAAAAAAAGAAGACCCGTCATGTCATTGACCCATATATTATAATATTTACAACACTTTATTAATAAATGCTACAGCATACTGTAGTATTACAGTTTTTTTTTTAACTGCTTACACACAAAATCCTTACCTGTCACACAATTTCTGAAACCTGACACCAGGAAATCAAGATACTTCCTGTTAGATTTTTGCGTGTTACGTAGAAAATTGTGTGTTGTGTTTTGCAAAAAGTGTTTTATGAAATTGAAAATCAGTCAAATTGGAGTCAAAGGCCTATAATTAGTGTATGGTTTTGCAGATTTGCCGTGTGGTTCTGGTGTTTGAGTGTCGTCAGGTTTCAGATATTTTGTGACAAGTAAGGATTTTGTCTGTAAGCAGTTGAGAAAAAATGTAATGCATTTGTCATGCTCACTCAAAGTAACTAAGTTTTCCATAAAAACACGTGTTCATGCATCTGATATTTTTTATTCTGTGTGATCCTCATTTTATACATTCTTTGTGAATCCACAGTCATTGGCTACAGTCAGTAGAGAGAAAGAAGTCAAATTAAAAGTCACTCCCCTCAGCAGAAGCTTAGAAACCGGAGCGGTAGGCCTGTTAGTATTGTGTAATTCAATGCCAGTATAGTATATAATTATGTGCATCATCAGTCTGTAAAACAGGCCTCACAGGAGCCAATTAAGCCAGTAAAAGAAACTGGGGCATTAATATTAGGACTAATAATAGATGACAGTACTACATTGCCAGTGCTATTCTTTCTGAGCTCACTCAAGAGATGTGTGCGCAGATATTCTCAGGGTGTGTGATAGACATTTGATGTGGAAACCCTAAAAATCCACAGTAAATAAATAGTACTGTGATGGTACAATTGTGCAGTGTAATGGTATCATATTTTGATTCAGTATGCTGCAGATACTGAATCATGTACCATAAAGTGAAAGTGAGTAAAGATAAACAGATCTTTACATATCTTATCTGCAGTTTATGTGAGATTATTTCTAAAGGTAAGACTGTGTGTGTGTTTACGGGTCACCGTAATTTTGCCAAGTAAGACATGTTCCTGGGTCAACATATTTTGTTGATCCTGGAACAACACTCCTGTCCGAAAATTTAGTCTTAACCCTATTCCTACCCCTAAACCTAATCCTACCCATAACGTATCCCTAAAATCAGAGGGGAAAGATATGTGAATAATACTGATGTAGAAGCACCTAACCCTGGTTGCAAGCCTAAACTTGACATAAATGGTAATCTTGTCCCTCAAATCTGATTGTTTGATTGGAATGTTGTTCCAGGATCAACAAAGTTTTTGATCCAGGAACATGTCGTACTTGGTGAAATCACGTTCACCGTGTTTGTGTTTGTGTTTGTGTTTGTGTGTGTGTGTGTTAAAAATGATTGGCTGTGTTCCAACAAAACATATTTTCTTCCATTCCAGTAGATGTTTTCCCTGTAAACAGTGCCAGGGCAAGTTTAAAATCAGTGAAACTTCCTGCTCACCCACAGCAGGTGCAAGAGCAGCTCAGAGGAAAGGTAAGTCAAATCTTAATAATATCTGTACTCTTTCTAATCTGTAATAGTATTCTGTAAGATATTTCATAGATTATCTGTGTGATGGAATGAACAAAAACATTAAATTATATTATTATAATAATGGGTATATTTTCCTACAAATAGCAAATCAAGTAGCTTAATGTGTTTTTTATAAAACATCAATATGTGTTCAATAAATATTTATTGAATATTTACTGCCAAGGTATATAGCAGATGTAATTAGGCTTAAATGTGGAATTCAGTTACACTTTATATTGTTTCTTGAACTGTTAGGTAAAATGTGAATTATTTGATAAATCTGTTTATTGTGTAATATATTTGTTGTTGAAATGAATATGTTTTAAAAGTGGAATTGGTTGTTGAAGATGTCTAGTATAAAATAAGACCTTTAGAATATTTTTTTCCCAACAAAGTGGCTCCTACAGTCATATTTCAAAGTTGAACATATCTAATAAGTTATTATTATTATTTCCATTATTCAAGATTAACATCAGTTTAGTGAGAATAATAAATCTCCTCCCGATTACAGAAGAAGGACTCCTGCCTGCCGGATTAATCTCTACCTTCATCTCTACCTTCGTCATCATGGGATTGTCACTGGTTTCACAGCTTCTGCTGGTGCTCTTATCAGTCCTGGCCCTGAGTAAGGTTTAGTTTCTGTATCAGTCTTAATGTGGCAAAGACAATATAAATATACAATTTTGTGTTTCTGAATTTAATCATGTCTTTTTCTTTAACAGCCAGGGCACAAACGACAACTCAAACATCAGCTGACACAACAACAACTGAAACAGCAACAACTCAAACATCAGCTGACACAACAACAACTGAAACAGCAACAACTCAAACATCAGCTGACACAACAACAACTGAAACAGCAACAACTCAAACATCAGCTGACACAACAACAACCGAACCAGCAACAACTCAAACATCAGCTGACACAACAACAACCGAACCAGCAACAACTCAAACATCAGCTGACACAACAACAACCGAACCAGCAACAACTCAAACATCAGCTGACACAACAACAACTGAAACAGCAACAACTCAAACATCAGCTGACACAACAACAACTGAAACAGCAACAACTCAAACATCAGCTGACACAACAACAACCGAACCAGCAACAACTCAAACATCAGCTGACACAACAACAACCGAACCAGCAACAACTCAAACATCAGCTGACACAACAACAACCGAACCAGCAACAACTCAAACATCAGCTGACACAACAACAACCGAATCAGCAACAACTCAAACATCAGCTGATACAACAACAACCGAACCAGCAACAGCACAGACTATAGGTAAATATAGACCTTTGAATTTGTTAGATCGAATGGATCTCCGCATCAAAAATATTAAATATATTTGATACAAACCCGAAAGCTGAATCCCTGTCAGAAGATATCAGTCTTCTTTTAGCCTGAGATTTTGACTGAGAAAGCCAGGGAAGAGCAGAAGCAGGAGATGAAGTGATGGTAGTTAAAAGAGCTATGGCAATGGCAATAGCAATTTATTTATATAGCACAATTAAATACAATCTACATTGTCCAATGTGCTTTATACGGAAGAGGATTAGGGCCAAGCAATAATAAAAAAAATAAAACCATCTCGAGAACAAATTCGTTAAATTATGAGAAAAAACTCGTTAAATTTCGAGAAAAAAGTTGAAATAAAATGTTGAGAATAAAGTCATTAAATTACGAGAATAAAGTCATTAAATTACAAGAAAAAAGTCATTAAATTACGAGAACAAATTTGTTAAATTATGAGAAAAATGTCATTAAATTTCGAGAAAAAAGTTGAGATAAAATGTTGAGAATAAAGTCATTAAATTACGAGAATTAAGTCATTAAATTACGAGAACAAATTCGTTAAATTATGAGAAAAATGTAGTTAAATTTCGAGAAAAAAGTCGAGATAAAATGTTGAGAATAAACTCATTAAATTATGAGAATAAAGTCATTAAATTACGAGAAAAAGTCATTAAATTACGAGAACAAATTCGTTAAATTATGAGAATAAAGTCATTAAATTACGAGAAAAAAGTCGTTAAATTACGAGAACAAATTCGTTAAATTATGAGAAAAATGTTGTTAAATTTCAAGATAAAAGTCGAGATAAAATGTTGAGAATAAAGTCATTAAATTATGAGAATAAAGTCATTAAATTACGAGAAAAAAGTCGTTAAATTACGAGAACAAATTCGTTAAATTATGAGAAAAATGTCATTAAATTTCGAGAAAAAAGTTGAGATAAAATGTTGAGAATAAACTCATTAAATGATGAGAATAAAGTCATTAAATGATGAGAATAAAGTCATTAAATTACGAGAAAAAAGTCATTAAATTACAAGAACAAATTTGTTCAATTATGAGAAAAATTACGTTAAATTTCGAGAAAAAAGTTGAGATAAAATGTTGAGAATAAAGTCATTAAATTACAAGAAAAAAGTCATTAAATTACGAGAACAAATTCGTTAAATTACAAGAACAAATTCGTTAAATTATGAGAAAAATGTCGTTAAATTTCGAGAAAAAAGTCGAGATAAAATGTTGACAATAAAGTCATTAAATTATGAGAAAAAAGTCGTTAAATTACGAGAACAAATTTGTTAAATTACGAGAACAAATTCGTTAAATTATGAGAAAAATGTTGTTAAATTTCGAGAAAAAAGTCGAGATAAAATGTTGAGAATAAACTCATTAAATTATGAGAATAAAGTCATTAAATTACGAGAAAAAAGTCGTTAAATTACGAGAACAAATTCGTTAAATTATGAGAAAAATGTCGTTAAATTTCGAGAAAAAAGTCGAGATAAAATGTTGACAATAAAGTCATTAAATTATGAGAATAAAGTCGTTAAATTACGAGAACAAATTTGTTAAATTACGAGAACAAATTCGTTAAATTATGAGAAAAATGTCGTTAAATTTCGAGAAAAAAGTCGAGATAAAATGTTGACAATAAAGTCATTAAATTATGAGAAAAAAGTCGTTAAATTACGAGAACAAATTTGTTAAATTACGAGAACAAATTCGTTAAATTATGAGAAAAATGTCGTTAAATTTCGAGAAAAAAGTCGAGATAAAATGTTGAGAATAAACTCATTAAATTATGAGAATAAAGTCATTAAATTACGAGAAAAAAGTCGTTAAATTACGAGAACAAATTCGTTAAATTATGAGAAAAAACTCGTTAAATTTCGAGAAAAAAGTTGAAATAAAATGTTGAGAATAAAGTCATTAAATTACGAGAATAAAGTCATTAAATTACAAGAAAAAAGTCATTAAATTACGAGAACAAATTCGTTAAATTATGAGAAAAATGTCATTAAATTTCGAGAAAAAAGTTGATAAAATGTTGAGAATAAAGTCACTAAATTACGAGAATTAAGTCATTAAATTACGAGAAAAAAGTCATTAAATTACGAGAACAAATTCGTTAAATTATGAGAAAAAACTCGTTAAATTTCGAGAAAAAAGTTGAAATAAAATGTTGAGAATAAAGTCATTAAATTACGAGAATAAAGTCATTAAATTACAAGAAAAAAGTCATTAAATTACGAGAACAAATTCGTTAAATTATGAGAAAAATGTCATTAAATTTCGAGAAAAAAGTTGAGATAAAATGTTGAGAATAAAGTCATTAAATTACGAGAATTAAGTCATTAAATTACGAGAAAAAAGTCATTAAATTACGAGAACAAATTCGTTAAATTATGAGAAAAATGTAGTTAAATTTCGAGAAAAAAGTCGAGATAAAATGTTGAGAATAAACTCATTAAATTATGAGAATAAAGTCATTAAATTACGAGAAAAAGTCATTAAATTACGAGAACAAATTCGTTAAATTATGAGAAAAATGTCGTTAAATTTCGAGAAAAAAGTCGAGATAAAATGTTGACAATAAAGTCATTAAATTATGAGAATAAAGTCGTTAAATTACGAGAACAAATTTGTTAAATTACGAGAACAAATTCGTTAAATTATGAGAAAAATGTCGTTAAATTTCGAGAAAAAAGTCGAGATAAAATGTTGAGAATAAACTCATTAAATTATGAGAATAAAGTCATTAAATTACGAGAAAAAAGTCGTTAAATTACGAGAACAAATTCGTTAAATTATGAGAAAAATGTCGTTATATTTCGAGATAAAAGTCGAGATAAAATGTTGAGAATAAAGTCATTAAATTATGAGAATAAAGTCATTAAATTACGAGAAAAAAGTCGTTAAATTACGAGAACAAATTCGTTAAATTATGAGAAAAATGTCATTAAATTTCGAGAAAAAAGTTGATAAAATGTTGAGAATAAACTCATTAAATGATGAGAATAAAGTCATTAAATGATGAGAATAAAGTCATTAAATTACGAGAAACAAGTCATTAAATTACGAGAACAAATTTGTTCAATTATGAGAAAAATTACGTTAAATTTCGAGAAAAAAGTTGAGATAAAATGTTGAGAATAAACTCATTAAATTATGAGAATAAAGTCATTAAATTACGAGAAAAAAGTTGTTAAATTACGAGAACAAATTCGTTAAATTATGAGAAAAATGTCGTTAAATTTTGAGAAAAAAGTCGAGATAAAATGTTGAGAATAAACTCATTAAATTATGAGAATAAAGTCATTCAATTACGAGAAAAAAGTAATTAAATCACGAGAACAAATTCGTTAAATTATGAGAAAAATGTCGTTAAATTTTGAGAAAAAAGTCGAGATAAAATGTTGAGAATAAACTCATTAAATTATGAGAATAAAGTCATTAAATTACGAGAAAAAAGTCATTAAATTACGAGAACAAATTCGTTAAATTATGAGAAAAATGTCGTTAAATTTCGAGAAAAAAGTCGAGATAAAATGTTGAGAATAAACTCATTAAATTATGAGAATAAAGTCATTAAATTACGAGAAAAAAGTCATTAAATTACGAGAACAAATTCATTAAATTATGAGAAAAATGTCGTTAAATTTCGAGAAAAAAGTCGAGATAAAATGTTGAGAATAAACTCATTAAATTATGAGAATAAAGTCATTAAATTACGAGAAAAAAGTCATTAAATTACGAGAACAAATTCATTAAATTATGAGAAAAATGTCGTTAAATTTCGAGAAAAAAGTCGAGATAAAATGTTGAGAATAAACTCATTATGAGAATAAAGTCATTAAATTACGAGAAAAAAGTCATTAAATTACGAGAACAAATTTGTTAAATTATGAGAAAAATGTCGTTAAATTTCTAGAAAAAAGTCAAGATAAAATGTTGAGAATAAACTCATTAAATTATGAGAATAAAGTCATTAAATTACGAGAAAAATGTCATTAAATTACGAGAACAAATTCGTTAAATTGTGAGAAAAATGTCATTAAATTTCGAGAAAAAAGTCGAGATAAAATGTTGAGAATAAACTCATTAAATTATGAGAATAAAGTCATTAAATTACGAGAAAAAAGTCGTTAAATTACGAGAACAAATTCGTTAAATTATGAGAAAAATGTCGTTAAATTTCGAGATAAAAGTCGAGATAAAATGTTGAGAATAAACTCATTAAATTATGAGAATAAAGTCATTAAATTACGAGAAAAAAGTCGTTAAATTACGAGAACAAATTCGTTAAATTATGAGAAAAATGTCATTAAATTTCGAGAAAAAAGTCGAGATAAAATGTTGAGAATAAACTCATTAAATTACGAGAATAAAGTCATTAAATTACGAGAAAAAAGTTGTTAAATTATGAGAATTATTTAACGAATTTGTTCTCGTAATTTAACGAATTTTTTCTCGTAATTTAATGACTTTATTCTCAACATTTTATCTCGACTTTTTCTCGAAATTTAACGAGTTTTTTCTCGAAATTTAACAACTTTAATCTCGAGATGGTTTTATTTTTTTATTATTGCTTGGCCCTAATCCTCTTCCGTAGCTTTACAACAGCTAAAAACACAGAAAAACACAATAAGTAAAAAAGAAATTATTAAGCAATAAAACACATACACAGAGAATTATAAAAACTTACATTAAAATAGACTATTTATTTGGTGCTTCAGTATTAAAAGATAACAATAAAATACAATGTAAGGGTGCTTCAACATGTATTATATGCCTTGTCAAACAAATATGTTTTCAACTTAGATTTAAAAACAGATAGAGATGAAGCCAGTCTGATTGAAATGGGCAGATAATTCCAGAGTCTAGGGCCAAATACAGAAAAGGCACGGTCGCCCTACATTTTAACCTTGATTTAGGGATAGATAGGAGTCTCTGATTAGATGACCGGAGTGATCTTGTTGGATGGTGCTCAGTCAAAAGGGTGGAAAGGTAAGGTGGAGCCATTCCATTTAGGGATTTATAAACGAGAAGTAAAATCCACTCTGTAGTGTACTGGTAACCAGTGTAGAGAACGTAAAATAGGAGTGATAAGATCCCGTTTCCGTGCACCCATCAAAAGTCTCGCTGCCGCATTTATTGAATAATAATAATTTATTGAATAATAAATGCGGCTACCGCTATTTATTGAATAATCTTATTTGTGTATGTTTCAGTGCTCATACTTCATCTAAATGTCATCTTCATCTCAATGCTCACCAGTATAATTCCAACAAGTGTTATTATTATACCACAGCAAAAACAATGGAAAATTACTGCTTCACAACATCCTGTGACGTTAAAAAGGGAGGGTGTGTGATAGATATTTGATGTGTAAACCCTAAAAATCCACAGTAAATAAACAGTACTGTGATGGTCTCTTAAAGAAAACTGCATTTGTGAACGTGAGCCACCTCATACTCATGAGCTTATCTATATGTTAGTGTAAGAGTGAAGACTCCAAACTTCAACCAAATGCTGTGAGATTATTTAATCATGACTTGTGTCAATCAATCAATCAATCAAAAAAAAAAAAAAAAAAACATCACTACAGTCCAGGTTATAATGATGCAAAAATGTTGTCTATGGTGTCAAGAACTGAACAAACTGATATGAATCTTAGAAATCAGTGAGCATCTTCATGTGGAAAGAAAACTGCACTCGTCAAGTGAGTTCATAACGTTTTTGATGGTTTGTATTTGTTCATTCTTTCAGACACCAGCACTACAGAAACCACCACAACCCTACCAGGTAATAATGCTGGGATTAATAGATGACTCATCATCACACACCTGCTTTTAGGTACTTTACAGAATACTTAATAAGTAAGCAATAAGGTATGAGTAGCCATGCTGTATTGTGAATACATTCATGAAGGGCGTTGTTAGGACCAATGCAAAGTCTGCAACCCCTTCAGTTGTGACTGCATCCACAAAAATATATGTATTGATATGCTACTTTTTTTGCAGTAATTAATCATTAAATGCCTCGTTCCACAAAAAAAATAGTCCTTGACAGTGACAGTAAATGGCAGAAGAATGTTTCTAGATGTAATGCCTCATCTGATGGAGCTCAAATAAAAACTGAGACTAGTAAATAGTTAATTTTGGTTGAAACACATAATACATGAAACAGTTTTGACAGTATATTGATTGTTTTTGTGTGCACTGATACACAGATCTGTTCGGTGAAACAGTCATAATATATTGTAAATTAAACACGGCTATTATTGACCAATTGGCGCTATCCATTTTATAATACTTCTCAATACTTTTTTTCTTTAACAGAAATCAGAATTGGTATCTTGTTGCTTTTAGTTTAGGTCTGTTATCATTGAGCTAATAATAAACTTTCGCCTTAAAGGGAAAATTAAAATTATCCCATGATTTACTCACCCTCAAGCCATCCTAGGTTTAAATGACCATCTTCTTTCAGACAATCTCAATCGGAGATATATTTAAAAAAAATATCCTTGCTCCTCAAAGCTTTATAATAGTTGTGAATGGGGGCCACATTTTTTTTTAAGCAAAAATAAAATGCATCCATAATAAAAGTAATCCCTGTTGCTCCAGTGGGTTAGTAAAGTCCTTTTCGAAGCAAAGTGATGCAATGTGATTTTGTAAGAAAAATATATTTAAAACTTTATAAATTCAAATAACTAGCTTCCGGCGGACGACCGTATGCATACTGCGCAAGTCAACTGGCGCCAAATGAGTAACCTGTGACGCGATGTACAGTATGACGCAGGATGTAGGTGTATTGTAAGCTTAGATGCATTTCTCTTTAAAATTTCTCATTTTAGACTTCTAATTCGTGACTGGTGTTTTGTTTTGTTCTATCCTCTGCGCTTCCGTGTTCATCGTTGCGTCGGGTCAGAGGTTACTCTACCGCTGCAATTTGAAGCATACAGCCGTCTGTCGTAAGCACGCTATAATAATTAAGTTTTAAATATGGATATTTTTCTTACAAAAACCCATCACTTCACTTCAGAAGGCTTTTATTAACTCCCTGGAGCTGTATTACTTTTATTATGAATGGATGCATTTTTTTTCACTACCATTATAAAGCTTCAAGGAGCAAGGATATTTTTAATATATCTTGTGTTCGTCTGAAAGAAGAAAGTCATATACACCTAGTATGGCTTAAAGGTGAATGAATCATGGGATCATTTTCATTTTTGGATGAATTAACCCTTTAACTCTTGCACTAAATTACATTATTTGCTAAGCTTATATTACACCTTCCATTGAACCACTTGAGATCGATTGACCCCACTCCTTCTCTTCCAAGAAAAAAAGACCAAAAATATTGATGACTCCTCATACATGACTCAATATACAATTATTTGTCCAATTAAATTATCTCTAGAACTATGACATGTACTTTTAGACCTTTGAATCAGAACAAGATCTGTTTTTAAAATGGTGTCAGTTGAACAAACCCGATGTGAACCTAAGAAATCAGTGAGCATCAGGAAAGAAAACTGTTCGCATCAAGTGAATTTGTGAGGTTTTTAATGTTGTTTGTATTTGTGCATTCTTTCAGAAACCACCACTGCAGAAACCACCACAGAATTCACCACAGAAACCACAGCTGAACCCATCACCACAGTCCTACCAGGTAATAATGCTGCGATTGATAGATGACTCATCACAAGCGTATGCAATGTAAGCAATAAGGTGGCCGTGCTGCATTGTGAATACATTCATGGCTGAAGGGCGTTGTTAGGACCAACGCAAAGCCTGCAACCCCTTCAGTTGTGACTGCATCCAAAATGGCAGGAGAATGTTTCTAGATGTAAAGCCTCATCTGATGGAGCTCAAATAAAAACCGAGACTAGGAACTGTTCCCATGCGCTGTCATTATTTTTTATAACACAACACCAGAAGATGAGACTTAATTTTGGCTGGAACACATAATACATGAAACAGTTTTGACAGTATATTGATTGTTTTTGGCTATAGACCAATCGGCACTATCCATTTTAATACTTCTCAATACTTTTTTGCTTTAACTAAAATCAGAATTGGTATTTTGTTGCTTTTAGTTCAGGTCTGTTATCCTTGAGCTCATAATAAGCTTTTGCCTCAACTTTTGCACTAAATTACATTATTTGTTAAGCTTATATTGCGCCTTCCATTGGACCACGTGAGATCGATTGACCCCACTCCTTCTCTTCCAAGAAAAAAAGACCAAAAATATTGATGACTCCTCATACATGACTCAATATACAATTATTTGTCCAATTAAATTATCTCTAGAACTATGACAGATACTTTTAGACCTTTGAATCAGAACAAGATCTGTTTTTAAAATGGTGTCAGTTGAACAAACCCGATGTGAACCTAAGAAATCAGTGAGCATCAGGAAAGAAAACTGTTCGCATCAAGTGAATTTGTGAGGTTTTTAATGTTGTTTGTATTTGTGCATTCTTTCAGAAACCACCACTGCAGAAACCACCACAGAATTCACCACAGAAATCACAGCTGAATCCATCACCACAGTCCTACCAGGTAATAATGCTGCGATTGATAGATGACTCATCACAAGCGTATGCAATGTAAGCAATAAGGTGGCCGTGCTGCATTGTGAATACATTCATGGCTGAAGGGCGTTGTTAGGACCAACGCAAAGCCTGCAACCCCTTCAGTCGTGACTGCATCCAAAATGGCAGGAGAATGTTTCTAGATGTAAAGCCTCATCTGATGGAGCTCAAATAAAAACCGAGACTAGGAACTGTTCCCATGCGCTGTCATTATTTTTTATAACACAACACCAGAAGATGAGACTTAATTTTGGCTGGAACACATAATACATGAAACAGTTTTGACAGTATATTGATTGTTTTTGGCTATAGACCAATCGGCACTATCCATTTTAATACTTCTCAATACTTTTTTGCTTTAACTAAAATCAGAATTGGTATTTTGTTGCTTTTAGTTCAGGTCTGTTATCCTTGAGCTCATAATAAGCTTTTGCCTCAACTTTTGCACTAAATTACATTATTTGTTAAGCTTATATTGCGCCTTCCATTGGACCACGTGAGATCGATTGACCCCACTCCTTCTCTTCCAAGAAAAAAAGACCAAAAATATTGATGACTCCTCATACATGACTCAATATACAATTATTTGTCCAATTAAATTATCTCTAGAACTATGACAGATACTTTTAGACCTTTGAATCAGAACAAGATCTGTTTTTAAAATGGTGTCAGTTGAACAAACCCGATGTGAACCTAAGAAATCAGTGAGCATCAGGAAAGAAAACTGTTCGCATCAAGTGAATTTGTGAGGTTTTTAATGTTGTTTGTATTTGTGCATTCTTTCAGAAACCACCACTGCAGAAACCACCACAGAATTCACCACAGAAATCACAGCTGAATCCATCACCACAGTCCTACCAGGTAATAATGCTGCGATTGATAGATGACTCATCACAAGCGTATGCAATGTAAGCAATAAGGTGGCCGTGCTGCATTGTGAATACATTCATGGCTGAAGGGCGTTGTTAGGACCAACGCAAAGCCTGCAACCCCTTCAGTCGTGACTGCATCCAAAATGGCAGGAGAATGTTTTTTAGATGTAAAGCCTCATCTGATGGAGCTCAAATAAAAACCGAGACTAGGAACTGTTCTCATGCGCTGTCATTATTTTTTATAACACAACACCAGAAGATGAGACTTAATTTTGGCTGGAACACATAATACATGAAACAGTTTTGACAGTATATTGATTGTTTTTGGCTATAGACCAATCGGCACTATCCATTTTATAATACTTCTCAATACTTTTTTGCTTTAACTGAAATCAGAATTGGTATTTTGTTGCTTTTAGTTCAGGTCTGTTATCCTTGAGCTCATAATAAGCTTTTGCCTCAACTTTTGCACTAAATTACATTATTTGTTAAGCTTATATTGCGCCTTCAATTGGACCACGTGAGATCGATTGTCCCCACTCCTTCTCTTCCAAGAAAAAAAGACCAAAAATATTGATGACTCCTCATACATGACTCAATATGCAACTATTTGTCTAATTAAATTCTCTCTAGAACATTTACAGGTACTTATAGACCTTTGAATTAGAACCAGATCTGTTTTTAAAATGGTATCAGTTGAACAAACCCGATGTGAACCTGAGAAATCAGTGAGCATCAGGAAAGAAAACTGTTCTCATCAAGTGAGTTCATGAGGTTTTTAATGTTGTTTGTATTTGTGTACATTCTTTCAGAAACCACCACTGAACCCACCACAGTTCTACCAGTTAATAATCTCATTTTTATGTTAGTGTAAGAGTGAAGACAAAATAAACTTTGAGCTGATATACACATTTCAAACGTACAGTCTTTCTCTTCTAAGAAAAGGGACCAAAAATACTGTATATACTCCTTATACATGACTCTATACCGTTTTGTGTCCAATCACATTCTCTCTAGAATAAGAATGTCCCTCCCCCTAAAAGCACCTGCCTCTGACTAGCAAGTAGCAAACTGTAGATCAGTGCATTATTCAGTTGTTTTTTAATGCCCATCCCAACTTTCTGTTTCAATAGAAAATACGTAAACAGAAAAAGAAAGCTGAGCTGAACTCGTCTAGTGAGCTCATGAGTTATTTAATGGTGTTTGTAATTGCTTTCATTCTTTCAGAAACCACCACATTGGCAACCACCTCATTTACAACAGGTAATAATGCTGCGAGTTACGAAGGACTCGCCATACGCTTGTGTTTTTTGTTTTTATTTTACAATGTATTTTACACAAGTGTTTTATAATGTAATGCTTGTTTTCATTTACAGACATTATAACAACAGCAGCAGGTAATTATAAACCTTTAAATTAGAACCCATTTTTCTCACCACCTTAAAACACTGCTTATGATATGAACTGAACAAACGCAAGAATGAACCTGAGAAATAAGTGAGCAAATCAGTGTGTGAAAACCACCTGTTTCAGTAGGAAGCATATCCATGCTCTTTAATTGAGTTCTTAAAGGGTTAGTTCACCCAAAAATGAAATTTCTGTCATTAATTACTCACCCTCATGTCATCCCAAACCCATACAACCTTCGTTCTTCATCTTTGGAACACAAATTAAGATATTTTTCATGAAATATCTGAACCACACACGGGCAGCAATATCATTGTACCTTTTGAGGTCCAGAAAAGTAGTAAAGACATCATTAAAATAGTCCATGTGACTGCAGCGGTTCAACCTTAAAGTATTAGTTCACTTTCAAATGAAAATTAGCCCAAGCTTTACTCACACTCAAGCCATCCTAGGTGTATATGACTTTCTTCTTTCTGATGAACATAATCGCAGAAATATTAATAAATATCCTGACGCATCCGAGCTTTATAATGACAGTGAACGGGATCAACGAGTATGAGCTGAAAAAATGTCTCCATCCACATCCATCCATCATAAAGTTTGAACTGTTGTCATACACAGTTGACATAGTGAACGCAGTGCAGGCTTCCGTGTTTACGTCCAAATGCCTGCTCAGTATTGGCTGACGCTGTACATGTGAGCAGCACGACGCATGCATGTGATGCTGACACAGGAGCCGGCCAGTAATGATTACTTGCTTGCTTTTGAAACTTTATTTGAACTGATTTTATTTGCCTCATTATTATATATATAAATATATACAGTACAGTCCAAAAGTTTGGAACCACTAAGATTTTTAATGTTTTTAAAAGAAGTTTCGTCTGCTCACCAAGGCTACATTTATTTAATTAAAAATACAGTAAAAAACAGTAATATTGTGAAATATTATTACAATTTAAAATAACTGTGTACTATTTAAATATATTTGACAAAGTAATTTATTCCTGTGATGCAAAGCTGAATTTTCAGCATCGTTACTCCAGTCTTCAGTGTCACATGATCCTTCAGAAATCATTCTAATATGCTGATTTGCTGCTCAATAAACATTTATGATTATTTTCAATGTTGAAAACAGTTGTGTACTTTTTTTTTCAGGATTCCTTGATGAATAGAAGTTCAAAAGAACAGCATTTATCAGAAATACAAAGCTTCTGTAGCATTATACACTACCGTTCAAAAGTTTGGGGTCAGTAAGAATTTTTATTTTTATTTTTTTGAAAAGAAATTAAAGAAATGAATACTTTTATTCAGCAAGGATGCATTAAATCAATCAAAAGTGGCAGTAAAGACATTTATAATGTTACAAAAGATTAGATTTCAGATAAACACTGTTCTTTTGAACTTTCTATTCATCAAATAATCCTGAAAAAAAATATTGTACACAAATATTTTGTACAATTGTACACATTAAATGTTTCAGGAATAAATTACTTTGTGAAATATATTCAAATAGAAAACAGTTATTTTAAATTGTAATAATATTTCACAATATTACTGTTTTTACTGTATTTTTAATTAAATAAATGTAGCCTTGGTGAGCAGACGAAACTTCTTTTAAAAACATTAAAAATCTTAGTGGTTCCAAACTTTTGGACTGTACTGTATGTAAGTCATTTTAAAGGCTATTGATCACTTAGGTCTGTTTTTATTACCACACACACACACCCACAAAAATAATAATAATAATCCAATTACATGATTAATGGTCAAATTAGACACCCTACATTCATCATACATGACCTATATGCATTTGTCCAAAAATCAAATGCTTCTCTGACTATTAACAGTAAGTAGCAAAATAATGGATCAAATTATTAAATTGGAATGCAGAAAAAGTGAGTTCATGATGTATTTAATGGTGTTTGTATGTGTTCATACTTTACAGAAGTGCTTTATAATTGAATAGTCTTTGTCTTTAACAGCCACTCCAACAACAACTGCATGGACAGGTATTTATTGACTTTTGAATTAATGGCGCATTCACGTCGGAATCGCCTTAAAAACTGCTCATGTCTTCATTTGTGTTTTTTGTGTTGATTCTTTTTTGCAGCACCGGCGATATTCTATCCATTTGGTCCTGCAGCAGGAGACGGTGAACAGCTTGAAAATGGTGGTGAAACCTATGTACACTTTACCTTCTCCACTCCATTTACGTACTTTGGCCGCAAGTACAACTATATATATGTGAGAATCCAGTTCCTTTGTCAGTCTGATATAAATGCAAATAAGCCAGTTCATACTTTACTGGTGGATTTGAACTGATTTCTTTTATTTCAGATTAATAATAACGGACTCCTTACCTTCAGCCGACCTATACCAGAAGCTCACCCTTTAATCATTCCCTATGGAGGGGAAGATTTCATTGCTCCGCTCTGGACTGAGCTGGATGACGTTGGTATAGGCAAATACTGGTTTCAGCAGTACACTAATGGAAGTGTGCTCACTCGTGCCAGTCAGGATATAAACCGGTATTTCCCTCATATTGGCTTCACTGCTTCTTCAGTCTTTGTTGTAACATGGGACTATGCTCAGACATCTGATACGAATGTTTTTAATCTTCGCTCAGCACCGGTAAATAGTTTTCTTTCTTTTTCAGACACAAGGTCACGGACTGTGTAGACTATGAATCATGATGATTTTTTTCTTTTTTTTTCTTCTTTTCAGACAATCACGTTTCAAGCTGTTTTAATTTCAGGAGGTGGTTTTTCTTTCATTCTGCTGAATTATGGTGACTGTGCTGATGTGGTACCTTATCCAGTGGAGGTAAAACAAACATCACAGGATTGAAATAATATTCTATACTGGCTCTGTACGTATTAAATCATTTGTTTTTTATGGTTTTAATAGGCTGGATATGACACAATAGGGTCCACTGACTACTATGTCATTCATTATGCAAATGTTGGCAACGCCATCTCAAACCTCAAGAACACGGGTAACGTGGGCGTTCCGGGTCGTTGGGCCTTTCTTGTGAACAACGGAACAGGTATAGGACTTTCATCAAAATGATGTGTTCGCATTATCAGTTTGTTTATATATATGAGTGAGTGTTATTATGCCTTATTATGTGTGTATTTCCTTTTAGAAAATGTCTTGGGAGTTCAAATAAAACTTAGGTCATTTTTAGACCTGACACAGACTGGAAACATTGAGGATCTTTTGAAGCAAGTAAGTCACACTTTTAATGCAAAAGTTGTTGTATGGAAGCACATTTCTGCCTCAGAGTAAAAAAAAAAAAACTTTGTCTCTTATCTTATATTTCTGACTTTATATCTAACAGTGGTGACTTTATTGATTATTTAAGTCTGTAAAAAAAAGTTAAAAATAAGAAATAGAGTACAATGGAGATAAAATATATTTTGATCTATCTGCCCATCTTTGTTTCAGATAAAACACGTGCTGGTCCAAAACAATGTGTCAAGTTTCTTTGAGATGAAATTAAGAAACGTCAAAAAGACATATCCGTAAAACATGGAAGGATCTTAAAAGGCTTAAACTGTGTCCTTGAAGATGTAGAAACTGACAAAGAGAAGAATGTCACTCTGCAGGAAGGGAGCCTTTATATTTTCTCACCCTTCAACTTTTTACTCTCATACATATATATAACACATAACCCATCCACACACAAACATAAATGAGCATATATAATGAATTATGATAAAATTAGATAATGAAATAGATTATACTGATCATACATGTTCCAACCAATTTAGTTTGAATAATAATCATTGTTCCTCTTTTGTCTTTGTCCTATCATGCTTTGTGTTTTCAGATATCTTTAACAAGTTTCTGGAGTTTAAACTAATCAAACTGATCTGTAGCATGTAAACAATGCAATTAAACCTGTTCTTTGTCTACAACTCCATTTACCAGAAGCATTACTCATCCGTGTCAAAATACATGAGTGTATTGTTTTCATGGACATTACTGTGTAAAATACTGTTACGATAGTACTTTAGGACAGGAGCTTTCTGCTGGTTTTACACTGGTCATCAACTGGCAACACAGTGCCAACCCCTCATATCTAACATAGTCTGGGTCACAATTTTTCAGTTTTGTTTATGGTTTTTGAGAATGAGGGTATGACGCATTGTTTATGTTTATCTGACTTGCTTCTAGAAGTGAAAAATTATTTTGTGCCAAAATACCTTATAGTTTGATACACAAGCTTTGACGTCAACCACAAAAAATGTGGGGAAAATGTTTGGGTTTTTTTTCTGTTAAGGAGAACATGCAGAAACATTTGGTTGAACAGTTGTTGTTGGCCTATATATATATATATATATATATATATAGTATATATATATATATATATATATATATATATATATATATATATACAGTACAGTCCAAAAGTTTGGAACCACTAAGATTTTTAATGTTTTTAAAAGAAGTTTTGTCTGCTCACCAAGGCTACATTTATTTAATTAAAAATACAGTAAAAAACAGTAATATTGTGAAATATTATTACAATTTAAAATAACTGTGTACTATTTAAATATATTTGACAAAGTAATTTATTCCTGTGATGCAAAGCTGAATTTTCAGCATCGTTACTCCAGTCTTCAGTGTCACATGATCCTTCAGAAATCATTCTAATATGCTGATTTGCTGCTCAATAAACATTTATGATTATTTTCAATGTTGAAAACAGTTGTGTACTTTTTTGTTCAGGATTCCTTGATGAATAGAAAGTTCAAAAGAACAGCATTTATCTGAAATACAAAGCTTCTGTAGCATTATACACTACCGTTCAAAAGTTTGGGGTCAGTAAGAATTTTTATTTTTATTTTTTTGAAAAGAAATTAAAGAAATGAATACTTTTATTCAGCAAGGATGCATTAAATCAATCAAAAGTGGCAGTAAAGACATTTATAATGTTACAAAAGATTAGATTTCAGATAAACACTGTTCTTTTGAACTTTCTATTCATCAAATAATCCTGAAAAAAAATATTGTACACAAATATTTTGTACAGTTGTACACATTAAATGTTTCTTGAGCAGCAGATCAGCATATTAGATTGATTTCTGAAGGATCATGTGACACTGAAGACTGGAGTAACGATGCTGAAAATTCAGCTTTGCCATCACAGGAATAAATTACTTTGTGAAATATATTCAAATAGAAAACAGTTATTTTAAATTGTAATAATATTTCACAATATTACTGTTTTTACTGTATTTTTAATTAAATAAATGTAGCCTTGGTGAGCAGACGAAACTTCTTTTAAAAACATTAAAAATCTTAGTGGTTCCAAACTTTTGGACTGTACTGTACATATATATACACACACACAAACACACACACACACACACATATGAACACTTTAGTTTAACAATTATTAAGCATTTTACTTGGCCCACTTTTAAGACAGACCTGAAAAAACTGATTTGGTGTTTTAAAAAAGTAGAAGAAAAAGAAGAATTTCCATCTGAAATGTAAGTGGAGCTAAAGTCTGTCAGAATTAAGGAGACATAGCCCGAATTGCTTCACACTCCTTAAGCCTGTCTAGAGATCAGGCATATACCATGAAGTCTGTTTAGGTGGATAGGTGTATGTTTCAATTTAGTTTTTGCCATCCATGGGTTTTAGGCACCATGAAAGTGACTCGGCTTTCAGCTGTGTTTATCGGCATAACTCCACAGAAGGTTCTAGGTAAGAGTTCTCAAACCGAAATTGGACCAATCAGCTGTGAGGAAAATAAGTCATTCCCTAGATCAGTCTCTCTTCATCCATTACATAGTAAAAGTTTTTAAAGAAAAATAATGATTATTTGTTATAATCTATGATTTAAATATTATTAATTTAATCATTACCCCTAATCCATTACATATTAGCATTTTAGTTTAACATTTATTAAGCATTCGGTTTAAATGAATATAAATATATACCACATGTAATTAATATATTAATAATATACGAATAAGATTTGGAATTGATAGATAAAGCTTTAAAAATGACTACATGTGAGGTTACATATTTAAATCTCTGTATAGCCTAGCTATATCGACTTTATAAGTCTTTGTATAAAGACTTTTAAGTCCTTTCACTTTTAAATGCGCCACATTTGTTACACACAACAAAAACATATTGCGCTCTAATCGTATGGACAACTTTAACTGCATTTTATTATACTTTTTTCCTTTTGGAGTATGACAGTATTGTCATTCACTCATGATCTAATTTGTTCTCTGATGTTGTCTTTTTAAGATTAGTTCATACAAAGAACGATGCTAACCTCAGAGAAAAACAGTCCATGCCACAACAGCTCATTCGGTTCATTTTTAGTCCTCGGTAATTCTCGGCAAACTTCGACAGTTGGTTAAACCGGCTCATTCGGTTCTTTTTGAGTCGGACGTGCTACTTCGGCTGTGCGTCTTGCGTCATCAACCCAGAACTAAAGTTCGATTCACACTGCGTTCCATTCGGAAGGGCTCATCCCTTCAAAGGGTTTACCCTCCGGAGTGAGAGCTTGAAGGGATGAAGGGTGTAGGGAATGCACTTCTGCATCATCTTAACGAGACAATCAAGGAAGCGCCTTTGTCAAACATTTTGTACGCTGGTTAAACCCCCCAAAACCCCCATTTTGTTTAACGTTAGTTTATTTGCTTAATTATTATATAAATAAATATAATGTATATTGTGTCTATGTATTTGAAACATTTGAATGGACTGATAAAGGTAGCTGCTAAGTATTTTTGTTGAAGTACAATATCATTTTGACCATAATAATGTACCAAATCTAACCTACAGGATAGAAAAATACTATACATACATTTATAGGTAAAATCGAACTCCGAGCCTCCTGTACCCATTCTAGGGCTGGGCGATGTATCGAATGCTTTTGTCACGCGCATTTCTTCAGTAAAGCCGGTTCCCTGATTACCGCTAAATCGCCATCACCTGCTTTCAAATGAAGCGGCATTTAATAGACCGAGCCGTAGATCACTGATAAGACACGCAATATCGCGTTCAATATCGATATGTATCGCCGTCGATATTGAACGCGATATTGCGTGTCTTATCAGTGATCTACGGCTCTGTCTATTAAATGCCGCTTCATTTGAAAGCAGGTGATGGCGATTTAGCGGTAATCAGGGAACCGGCTTTACTGAAGAAATGCGCGTGACAAAAGCATTCGATACATCGCCCAGCCCTAACCCATTCTGTGACTTCAAACAACTTCCCTGTGCAAAGAATCACGGGGGCCCGAAGTGTCCATCAGTTGTACCCTTCGAAATCCTTCATTCCTAAGGACCCTTTGAAGTGGCCAGTTTTGAGCACTTCGGTTTGGAAGGACCCTTCAATATGGCGGCCATGATTGTTTTCACTCCAAAGTGCCCTTTTGTCACGATCACCTGTGAGAGTGCCTTCAGCCTCTAGAGGGCACTCCTTCCCGGACTCATTGTTTCACTCATTTCATGAACTACATTTCCCATATACACTCCCTGGACTAATTACCATTCATCATTGCACCCAGCTGTTTTGTGTTTGTTAATTAGTGTTTGTCTATTTAATCTCAGTTGTGTCTGTCCCTGGTTGTGGTTCGTTGTATTTGTTACGTGCACTGTTTATATCTCTGGCTTGTTGTTTTGTGGACTGATTACCTGGATTTTGACCTCTTGCCTGCCTTGGATTACGTTTCTGGACTCCCCAATAAAGACTTATGCTGCACTTGGATCTGTTACATCTTGTTCTTGTGCACCCGTGACAGAACGAACCACCACCCAAAGGATCCAGCAGCATGAGTATTCGGATTAGTTCCCCAGCCTCCATTGGAGAGCGGATGGCTCTGGTTCGGGCAGTATTGGCGCTGCGACAGGAGGGGAGTGAGGTAGGGTGTTTTGCCCAATTTTTCTGGACATTTTCAAGAGGACTGCGGTATAATGATGAGGCGTTAAAAGGGATTTTTAATGGATGCCTCGACAACCCTCTGTCTCAGTGGGAGTTGGAGGGGCTCCAGACCCTGGATTTTTGGGGTTTCGTTTTCTACCTCGAGGATCGGGGTAGGAGAACCTCACCTAATCTACCAGTCAGTGAGTCTACTACAGAGCCCGCTCCAGTCAGTGAGTCCGTTCCCGCCTGTGAGTCCACTCCAGAGTCTTCAGAGGAGGTGGGCACTGAGCCTCAGCTTCACTCCGGTAAAGGGAGGAGGAGGAGGAGGAGAAGGAAGAAGGCTTCTTCCATCCTTCAAGGCCTGGAGTCAGCTCCAGCCAGTGAGCCCGCTCCAGCCAGTGAGTCCACTACAGAGCCCGCTCCAGCCAGTGAGTCCGCTCCAGCCAGTGAGTCCGCTCCAGCCAGTGAGTCCGCTCCAGCCAGTGAGTCCACTCCAGAGCCCGCTCCAGCCAGTGAGTCCACTCCAGAGCCCGCTCCAGCCAGTGAGTCCACTCCAGAGCCCGCTCCAGCCAGTGAGTCCACTCCAGAGCCCGCTCCAGCCAGTGAGTCCACTCCAGAGCCCGCTCCAGCCAGTGAGTCCACTCCAGAGCCCGCTCCAGCCAGTGAGTCCACTCCAGTCTCGCATGCTCTCCCTGTCAGTCCCGTGATGGCCAGGAGGGCTGTCTTCACTTTTTATATTTTGGCTGTCTTGCGTGCCTGGAGGATGCACTCAGAACAGCCCGAGCCCGCTCCAGCCAGTGAGTCCACTCCAGCCAGTGAGTCCACTCCAGCCAGTGAGTCCACTCCAGCCAGTGAGTCCACTCCAGCCAGTGAGTCCACTCCAGCCAGTGAGTCCACTCCAGAGCCCGCTTCAGTCAGTGAGTCCATTCCAGAGCCCGCTTCAGTCAGTGAGTCCATTCCAGAGCCCGCTTCAGTCAGTGAGTCCGCTCCAGCCAGTGAGTCCACTCCAGAGCCCGCTCCAGTCAGTGAGTCCACTCCAGAGCCCGCTCCAGTCAGTGAGTCCACTCCAGAGCCCGCTCCAGCCAGTGAGTCCGCTCCAGCCAGTGAGTCCGCTCCAGCCAGTGAGTCCGCTCCAGCCAGTGAGTCCGCTCCAGCCAGTGAGTCCGCTCCAGCCAGTGGCTCTACTACTGAGCCCGCTCCAGCCAGTGGCTCTACTACTGAGCCCGCTCCAGCCAGTGGCTCTACTACTGAGCCCGCTCCAGCCAGTGAGTCCACTACAGAGCCCGCTCCAGCCAGTGAGTCCACTACAGAGCCCGCTCCAGCCAGTGAGTCTACTACAGAGCCCGCTCCAGCCAGTGAGTCTACTACAGAGCCCGCTCCAGCCAGTGAGTCTACTACAGAGCCCGCTCCAGCCAGTGAGTCTACTACAGAGCACGCTGCCGTCCCAGAGCAGCCCCAGCCTGAGCACGCTGCCGTCCCAGAGCAGCCCCAGCCTGAGCACGCTGCCGTCCCAGAGCAGCCCCAGCCTGGGCACGCTGCCGTCCCAGAGCAGCCCCAGCCTGGGCACGCTGCCGTCCCAGAGCAGCCCCAGCCTGGGCACGCTGCCGTCCCAGAGCAGCCCCAGTCTGAGCCCGCTGCCGTCCCTGAGTCCTCCGCTCTCCCTGATACGGCCACGGAGACCGTTACCGAGCTGTCCGCTCCCCTTGATACGGCCACGGAGGCCGTCACCGAGCTGTCCGCTCTCTCTGATACGGCCACGGAGGCCGTCACCGAGCTGTCCGCTCTCCCTGATATGGCCATGAAGCACCCTTGGCCTACTGCCCTGCCGCCGTCCAAGCCTTCTGCTCTGCCGCCACCGCCCAGATCTTCTGTCCTGCCGCCGTCAACCAAGCCGTCTGTCCTGCCACCGTCGTCCAGGCTTCCTGCCCTGCTGCCACTGCCCCGGCCGTTGGAACCGTTGGAACCCGCCTGGTCAGTTCCGCCAGCACCGCCCTGGCACTCAGCCAGGATTCCAGAGGCGCTGGCACCAGCCTGGTCAGTTCCTCCAGCACCACCCTGGCACCCAGCCAGGACTCTAGAACCGCTGGAACCAGCCTGGTCAGTTCCTCCAGCACCACCCTGGCTATCAGTTGGGGACCCTGGATCTGGCCCACCATCCCTCCCCCTGATCCTCCTCCTGTCCACCTCCCTCCTGAGTTTTTTTTTTTTTGTGTTTTTGTTTTTTGTCTGGTGGAGCGTCTGGTAGCCGCTCCTTTGAGGGGAGGTAATGTCACGATCACCTGTGAGAGTGCCTTCAGCCTCTAGAGGGCACTCCTTCCCGGACTCATTGTTTCACTCATTTCATGAACTACATTTCCCATATACACTCCCTGGACTAATTACCATTCATCATTGCACCCAGCTGTTTTGTGTTTGTTAATTAGTGTTTGTCTATTTAATCTCAGTTGTGTCTGTCCCTGGTTGTGGTTCGTTGTATTTGTTACGTGCACTGTTTATATCTCTGGCTTGTTGTTTTGTGGACTGATTACCTGGATTTTGACCTCTTGCCTGCCTTGGATTACGTTTCTGGACTCCCCAATAAAGACTTATGCTGCACTTGGATCTGTTACATCTTGTTCTTGTGCACCCGTGACACCTTTGGAGGGTGATTATATCTCGTTTGGAACGCACTGTCAGTTCAAACAAAGTCCCTTTAAGACTTTTAAGACTTTTTTTGTGTTATTCTATAGTCTTTGGTTCAAATTAGTGATCTGGCTCAACCAGTTACTTCCTGAGAAGCCTTCGCAAAGACCCTTTGTTAGTTACTGTTGTCCGACAAGCCATGGCGCTGTCACGCCACACAGAGTGAAAAATACATTGTGGAGCAAAGAGGACACTGACAACACGTCGACAGACAAGACAGAGCAGGTTACTTATGATATTAAAGTCCCAGCTTTGTAATCTTTTAAGAAATTCTAACAAAAAAAAACTGTTTTGTGGCTCTTTAATATGTTGTGACGGATCGCTGTAGTGCCACAGCTCAAGCGGCTCGTGAACCTATCATCTCTTCCTAACTAATTTATAGCATCAAATAAACATGAATGAACATGAGAAGGAATATTGTTTCAGACGTGGAAAGAAGTCAGTACACACCATTTTTCAAGTTCAAGTCCACCGACAAAATGGAGGATTCGGTGTTATGATTGGTTAGATCGCTTGTCAATCAAACTCCCGACGAAGGGTCAATTGAGAGCAGCGCCATAACAGTTATGAAAGCGAGGCTGTGAAGGATATGTGATTAATGCTGCCTTCAAGTGCTATCGGAAATTTGATAATTCCCATTTCTGATGTCGTGATTACGAGCTCATTGCATTCAAGTTTAAAAATGGGAGGCCGTTCATGTGCAATTTTTACCTCGAAGATTCGTATTTACGAAAATTCTGAGCACATGAAGGCAACATTAGCCCAAAGAAGAAAAGCTGTTTAAATCTCCTAGATCACTTATAATTTTCCACAGCTCATGTTCTCTTGAGTTTTTTTGTCTACTGAAATGTCTATTTAAATTTTTGTTTCGTCAGTAGAACAATCCAAAAACCTTAAAGGGTTAGTTCACCCAAAAATGAAAATAATGTCATTAATTACTCACCCTCATGTCATTCCACTCCCATCAGACCTTCATTCATCTTCCAAACACAAATTAAGATATTTTTGATGAAGTCCGATGGCTCAGTGAGACCTCTATTGAGAGCAAAGCCACCTCTCATATGATTTAAATATTATGTATTTAATCATTACCCTTAATCCATTACATATTAGCATTTTAGTTTAACATTTATTAAGCATTCGGTTTAAATAAATATAAATATATACCAATAACATGTAATTAATATATTTATAATATATGAATAAGATTTGGAATTGATAGATAAAGCTTTAAAAATGACCACATGTGAGGTTACATATTTAAATCTTTGTATAGCCTACCTTTATCGACTTTATGTCTTTGCATGTAGTCTTTTAAGTCCTTTCACTTTTAAATGCGCTACATTTGTTACACACAACAAAAACATATTGCGCTCTAATCATATGGACAACTTTAACTGCATTTTACTATACTTTTTTCCTTTTGGAGTATGACAGTATTGTCATTCACTCATGATCTTGTTCTCTGATGTTTTCTTTTTAAGATTCGTTCATACAAAGAACGATGCTAACCTCAGAGAAAAACAGAGACCTCCACTGACAGCAAAGCCACCTCTCAAGATCCATAAAGCTACTAAAAACATATTTAAAACAGTTCATGTGAGTTCAGTGGTTCTACCTTAATATTATAAAGCGACGAGAATACTTTTTGTGCACAAAAAAAACAAAATAACTTTTCAACAACATCTAGTGATGGCCGATTTCATAACACTGCTTCGGAGCTTTACGAATAGAATCAGTGGTTCGGACTTCGGAGCGCAAAAGTCACGTGATTTCAGCAGTTTAGCCGTTTGATACGCGATCCGAATCACTAATTCGAAACTAAAAGAATCGTAAAGCTCAGAATCAGTGTTTTGAAATCGGCCATCATGAGATATTGTTGAAAAGTCGTTATTGTGTTTGTTGACTGGTGGAGAGTACGAACTGGAAAAATATCTTACGTCAAGTGTGTCGTGGCACTGTTTCATACGTCAACATAATTCAATTATGCAAAAATGCATTAGCCTGTTTTTCTTTGCAAATTCCAGCATGGCTTTTTTCAATCTGTTTATCAAATCTGACACAAAGAAACAGCCCAGACACAATTTCAAGGGAATGAACTCTTGAAAAAACAAATGTCTACAGTTGTCATCTGATGGGAAGTCAAGCAGTTCTTTCACTTTAATTGTTATATAGCTTGAACATTGAGTTGTTTTGTGAGAATTTGTGGACACATTTGACAGGCATTGACTGAATAAGTCCCTCCCTTCAGTGCTATGATAATTAGGGTCAGATTTTAACCTTCAGAAGGCATAGTCCATGAAGCCTTCTGAGGTAAACATCTAACTTTTTGTCTGTAGTGTTGTTTGTTTGGACTTCTCTGATTATATGTCTATGTATATCTATATTATGCTATGAACTGAAAAGATGTGTTTGTAGAGCTAAAGTATAACTGAAATGATTATAAAATCAAAATAAGTATTAATATTGCTTTGGTTTCTTGTGATTTTCTAGCTACTCTCTGTGAAATTGTTGCAGTGACATCTCTGTGGTATCTCTGACCTCATCTAAATATTTATCATGAGGTTGTCTCCAGTTTCACGATATCTGCTGGTGTTCATATCAGTTTTGTCACTAAGTGAGTTTTACCATTCATCTGAATAATATCCTTCATGATATGTCAAAGACAGTGGAATTGTATTCAAATTTATTTGTATTTTTTTCAACAGGCAGGGTGACAAATGCACAGACAGGTAATTATTAACCTTAGAACTAGAACATATAAAATAGGCGAGACACCCCAGGTGAATAGGATAAAAAAAATTAACTAATAGATATCACCATACTACCCCAGGTGATTGATTACATTAAAAATTGCAAACATTTTTTGTATTACAAGTTTTCTAAAATGTAATGTTTAAATATGCAAATGAGGCGTTATCTAATTAAATATGCACTAATTTGCATACATTTCTAGAACAAAAATCTGAATATTGGATGACGTCAGGTTCACAGTTCTCGTTTAATTTTTTGGACATATTAAATTCAAAGGTTTTTACAGAGGGAATTTTGGAAATCTCTTTTTATCACTCCATAAATCAGAAAATACTATCAACAGCCAGAAAAAAAAAAATATTTTCACCATTTTTTTTTAGGAATAAAATGTTGTATAAAATCAGGCAAATTATATATCAACAAATCCCTCTGTATATAAGTTCTGCTGAAGTGGAGATTTCTGACTCAGCAGGAGAAAAAAACTCATTTTGAGAAAACGGCCTTTAAAGATATTTACTGTAACTGAAATCTATAGATGCAAATAGATAAAGTGCTATAAAATATACACTTAAAAGTGTATTTTGGATGTCTGAAAAACCACCAGTCTGAAAAAACACTTTATGAAAAGCCAAAAGGTGCAAAATCTCAAAATTGACAGTGTTTTTGCCTGTAGTGTCTCTCCCCTTAAGTGAGAAAACATGATCTGAGTTTATTGTCATCGGTGCTTGAACTTGTTTGTCTTGCAGCGCCGGTGGTATTCTATCCATTCGGCTCAGTGGCAGGAGACACTGTTAATATTTCTGTCGAGGATGAAAACTCTACTCTTGTCGACCTGTGGAGACCTTTTGTGTTCTTTGGCCGCACATACAACAAGACTTATGTAAGAATTCAGCTCTGTTTTGTTAATGCAAATGGTGAATGAGAAAAATGACTAATGACTAATATCGTTTATTACCCAGGTTAATAATAACGGGTACCTTACATTCAATCAGTCTTCATCAGAGTTCTTCATTCAGAACTTTCCCATCAATGGAAGTGAAGACATCATTGCTCCCCTCTGGACAGACGTTGACGTCAGTATGAATGGCATCATCTCATATCAGCAGTACTCAAACGGAAGTGTGCTTACTCAAGCCACTCGGGATATAAACCAGTATTTCCCTGATCTGAGCTTCACGGCTACTTGGGTCCTTGTTGCAACTTGGGACAGAGTTGCGTACTATTATCACTCTGGCACGGTAAGTTCATTCGTTAAAACTCCTTCAGGCTCAAGCTTACAGATGTGCTATTCTCAAAACTGCTGTGACAGTCAGTGTTCCCAAACTTTGCAGGAAACATCGTTTCAAGTGGTCTTAATTTCGGGTGGTGATTTGTCTTTTATTCTCATGAATTATGGTGACTGTGCTGTGACGTATAATGCGGTGCAGGTAAAACATGCCTTATACATCAATAGAACAAAATATGCTTATCTCTTCTTGATGTCTCAATAATTAGTTATTTCCTTGTTTGTGCAGGCTGGTTATGACACAGTAAACTCCACGGCCTACTTTGTGATTCCTGGATCAATCAACGGGAGCGTTATTCCAAACCTTATGAACTCCAGTAATGTAAATGTTCCAGGTCGATGGGCCTTCAGGGTGGACGGTGGACCACATCAAAATAATCTACCAGGTACATAATTGCCATCAAAATTATAATCTTTAATTAGGGGCCAAGCACCGAAGGTGCGGAGGCACCTTTTGTTATTGTTGGCATTCTTTTTTTTTTATTCTTCTTCTTCTTCTTCTTCTTCTTCCGCTCTTGAAGTCTATGGCAGCCCATAGAACCGCTTGCGGGAAAGTTGTGGAATTTGGCACACAGTTAGAGGACAGTCTGATCTATGTCCATAGCAAATTTGGAGTCTCTAACTCAATCCCTCTAGCGCCACCAGCTGTCCAAAGTTGCACTTATGTTTATGTTAATAACTTTTGAACTTTAATAACTTTAATAACTTTAGAAACAAAATTCTTTTTTCCTCTGATTCCTTGGCTCAAGCCGAATCGATTGCACCCTATGACGTCATTTTCCGTCATGAAAATTTTTCCGCCATTTTGAATTTTCTGAAAAACATACTTTTTCGAACTCCTCCTTGGCCGTTACTCCGATTTTCACGGAAATTGAACCAGATCATCTTCAGACCATGCCGACAAAAAGTTATGGAATTCAAGTCGATTCCACAAACCTTTTTTTTTTTTGAAAAACACACAAACAAATTGTACGTAGTGCTTGCGAAAATAGACATAAGGCTGTATCTCCGCAACGCTTTATCGTATTCAGACCAAACTTGGTCCCTGTCATCACAAGCATGACCTGAGGCAACATGCAGCGTTTTGGCGCAGCGCCACCTAGTGGTGCAGAGATATGAAAAATGGTTATTTTTGCTTATAACTTCTGATGGGTTTGGCCAAAAATCATGAATTTGGTCTCGTTGGATTTGGGGCATCATGCCGAGTCGAATGATATCCAATTTTCCCATATTGGCCATTTTAGCTGTCGGCCATTTTGAATTTTGTGCTAAAATGCTGTATTTTATGAACGCATTAGCGTATCGTTACGAAACTTGGTATGAGTCATCAGGACAAAGCCCTGAAGGAGCCTGAGAAGTTTCGGAACTGCGCCACCTTGTGGTCAAAAGTTATAACAAAATTTACAAAAATGCTAATAACTTCTGACTATATTTACCGATTGTAATGAAACTGGTCTCAGTAGATTCCTTGGGTGATGGTGAGAACATAGATATCAAATTTGCCATAGTCAGCTGAACTTCCTGTCCGCCATATTGTTTTTCTTTAAAAACCTACTTTTTCGAACTCCTCCTAGACCGTTGCTCCGATTTTCACCAAAATTGAACCGTATCATCTTCAGACCATGCAGACAAAAAGTTATGGATTTCAAGTCAATTCGTCAAACCGTTTTCGTATACCGGAGCAATGAATTTGAGGCATGATGCAAAAATTACTCTTGAAGCTGTATCTCTGCAATGCTTTGATATATTGACACCAAACTTTGCAAGTGTCATTGTCAACTCACTCTGACCATACCACATTAATTTGGTCACAGCGCCACCTATTGGTCGAAAGTGATAAACCAGTAAAATCCTCATTTTTGATCATTTTTCAGCTCTTTTGCCTAAAATGATCTTAATAGGTCTCTAATTGCTCACTGCTGCTGTTGGTCTGATGCTCCCAGCCATGTTGGTTGGCTTCTTGTGCCGTTTTTGTGCTTGGCCCCGTAATTGCTGCTTGCAGCTATATAATTATTATTATTATTTGTGGCATCATATGTTCTTTTGGCACTGGCAATGTCAAAGTCATGAGTTTCATTCCCAGGAACATGCAGAATTTATACCTTTAATCAGCCTAAAATGGGATAAAACATCTGGCAAATGCAGAAATATAAATGTATAAGTGTGTTTTCACTGCAATGTTGTGAGCATTAATCAAGTCAAATATTATATTCCTGTTTGACCTCTTCAGTATGTTCAGTATGCAGTACGCATGCAAATGTATTAATCATTAATCATGTGCTTTATTTCCCTTAGAAAATATCATAGGAGTTCAAATGAGAGTTACATCATTTTCAGATCTAACAGAGAATGGAAACATTGAGATTTTTTTAGAGAAAGTAAGTTGCACTTACTAATGTATGTAATATGTTTTTTTAGTTATTATGGTGCTAATAGACGATTCAAGAAATTGTGATCTGTCTGTCCATCTTTATTTCAGCTACAACAGGAGCTGGTTGAGTCCGGCCTGCCGAGCAGCGTGAAGCTGAACTTAAGAAAAATCCAAAAGACACAGCCGTAATATCGTAATATGTAATATGTAACTCATACAAGGAAAGAAATTCAGAGACCGGTTCATTAAATCTCGTAAATCAAATATCCCTGCCATTAAAATATACCTCATACAGGGAGGCTAACAAGCAATTCTAGCCATTGAGGATGGAAATGCTGTCATTCCGGTTTTAAGTTCTTTGCACAATGTTTTCTGTCAGCTTTGACATATTCAAATCACATTCAAATCACATTCATTTCTCAAAAAAAAAAATTCACAGATGAGGAATGTCACTCTTCAAGAAGGTGAATGTTTGTATGAGGTGTGACAGCAGTTTAATCTGTCTGTCTGCGGTGTCAATAGTGGTAAACCTGTATTCCTCTATGGCTCCGTTTGCTGGTATCCATATCGTAATTGTCTATTGGGGAGACAAGGCTAGCTGTCACATTTTTACTCCGGTGAATCTGAATATAATGCTATTATTTCTACCTTTATTGCTCAGGAAAAAAAGATGTAGTCAACTAAAGAAACATTGAGCTTTTGTGACAACATGCCTCGATAGAGTGCAAAAGTGCAGAAAAAGATTGAGTAAAAAAAAAAAAAAATTGTAAATTTTTTTTCACCCACTTTTGTATGTTTGATGCAAAACTAAACATGCAAATAATCCTGTTTAATTCGGTAAGGCATAAAAAAATGAATGCATGTTTGTAGATATGGGAGAATAGGGATTTAGTAACAGTAATAGGCCTATTGTTATTTGGAGATATTATTTATTGAAGTATTTGGCTATTTAGTTCTAGCTTTTCATTTCTTCATCAAAAAAGGTTGATGTTATATTCTGAAGTGTGTAACAACTATAACAGTAAATAAAATCTCTATAATATGAGTTAAATCACATGTTCCTTGGCTCACCACAAGGGGGAGACAGATGCTTGTTGAGAGTTAGTGAGATAACAGCATGCTACATAAAATGCTAAAACTTTGCTTTGCAAACAAATTGTTTGTGATTTTATTAGATTAAAGGATTAGTTCACTTTCAAATGAAAATTACCCCAAGCTTTACTCACTCAAGCCATCCTAGGTGTATATGACTTCATTCTTTCTGATGAACACAGATGGAGAAATATTAATAAATATTCTGATGCATCTGAGCTTTATAATGGCAGTGAGCGGGATCAATGAGTATGAGCTGAAGAAAGTGCCTCCATCCACATCCATCCATCATAAACACGGGGGTTAATAAAGGCCTTCTGAAGTGAAGCAATGCATTTGTGTAAAAAAAATATATCCATATTTAACAAGTTATGAAGTAAAATATCTAGCTTCCGCCAGACCGCCTTCCGTAATCAACTTACGAAGAAAGTGTAAAAGTCTCGCAGTTCAAAAAGCTTACGCTATACGTACTACGCCTTCCCTATTCAACTTACGGGAAAAAAAACTTAACAGACGTGATGCCAGTTTACACTTTCTTCGTAACTTGAATACGGGAGGTGGTCTGGCGGAAGCTATATATTTTACTTCATAACTTGTTAAATATGGATATTTTTTACACAAACACATCAGAAGGCATTTATTAACCCCCCGGAGCCATGTGGAGTATGTTTATGATGGATGGATGTGGATGAAAACACTTTCTTCAGCTCATACTCATTGATCCCGCTCACTGCCATTATAAAGCTCAGATGCATCAGGATATTTATTATTATTTCTCAGATTGTGTTCTTCAGAAAGAAGAAAGTCATATACACCTAGGTTAGCTTGAGGGTCATTTTCATTTGAAAGTGAACTAATCCTTTAAGAAAGGAGAGACTTATGTACTCATATTCATATACTGAATGTGATATTTTACATTTGATTTAAACTTAAACGGTTTATCTATTATCTGATTAGTACACACATGCCTCTTTCATTTAAAAATCTTTGCTGATCTGGCATAAGGGTTTGACATTGCTAGTGTTAATAGGCCTAAACATAACAATACATAAGGCTGTTTTACATACTGAGGGTAAAACAAATCATAGGAAAAAAAGGGTTGTGTTATTTATTAAACAAATACACCCACATTTATAAGTTGCATTGTACACAAGCATGAAGAAGCATTTTACATGCACATCATGGTTTTATGTTAGTGTTGATATTTGAGTTTCTTTTTTCTACACAGTAACGGAGAAAGTGTCACTGGGACTGTCCAAACACCCACACTTACTTGATCACTTGTCTGCTTGCATGACATATTTATGGAGTTCGGATAAAGTGTTCAAGTGGGAGTAAAGACCGCATTTTTGTATTTGGGCAGGCCCAAAATCAAGCAGGATCACTGAGTTCTCAGTATCAGAGATCATGATGAATTCATGTCTCCATCTGCTGGTCAGACTTAAGAAAGAATATTAAAATTCAGTTCATAGGCAGTGTTTGTTATGATTTACTTATTCTTACCCAATGTTTCATGCGTTCATTTAATATTTTTAACTTTTATTTTTGCTGTTTTAGCATACTATTTTTTTTTTTTTTTTTTTTTTTTACTATTTATTTACCATTTTGAATTAAAATGCATACCAGTCTCCACATCTTGGGTTATTTTTTCTATCCAAGTCCTGGGTTGAGCCTTTTGGGTATTTTGGGTGGTTAATTTTCCAGTGTTTGGGTAGTTTTTGTGTTACCCAGCTCCTAAGTCAAACATAACCCAGGGATTGGGTTATTTATCTTTGTGCGACCTCTTCAGGACAGAGCAGAGCAGTACAGCTCTGTCAAATTGTTTGCATGTTTTTGGTAAAATACAGGTTTATGTAGGCCTACGTTTTATTTTATCTAAAAATTCGTTAGATCAAATTTTATGCAATTTTATGCAAACCAACATACATGGGCGCGATGTGAGTCACTAGTGTGACGTTGTTGTTCTTCTTGCATAAAATCTTTTCAAAAAGATACAGAATATAAATTCTTAGGATGTTAAAATATGTTCTCCGCACTGTACACTGATTATTTATGGACATGTTATAGAGTCAGTCACAGCATTTTTCGACTACGAGTGAAATGGTCTGAAGTCATCTCCGGCACGAGATCCAGCGCCGTTACAGTGGAAATAGGACAACAGAGACTGGTAGATTACACTTGAATTACTTCTAAATGTTTAATTTTTACTTCTAATATTTGTTAAAGGGTTAGTTTACCCAAAAATGAAAATTCTGTCATTTATTACTCTCATGCCGTTCCACACCCATAAGACCTTCGTTCATCTTCAGAACACAAATTAAGATATTTTAGTTGAAATCCGATGGCTCCGTGAGGCCTCCATAGGGAGCAATGACATTTCCTCTCTCAAGATCCATAAAGGTACTAAAAACATATTTAAATCGGTTCATGTGAGTACAGTGGCTCAGTATTAATATTATAAAGCGACGAGAATATTTTTGGTGCGCCAAAAACAAAACAAAATAACGACTTATTTAGTGGTGGCCGATTTCAAAACACTGCTTCAGGAATATTCGGAGCATAAGTGAATCAGTGTATCGAATCTGCTGTTCGGAGCGCCAAAGTCACGTGATTTCAGCTGTTGGCAGTTTGACACTAAATAAGTCGTTATTTTGTTTTTTTGGCGCACCAAAAATATTCTTGTCACTTTATAATATTAATATTGAACCACTGTACTCACATGAACCGATTTAAATATGTTTTTAGTACCTTTATGGATCTTGAAAGAGGAAATGTCATTGCTCCCTATGGAGGCCTCACTGAGTCAACGGATTTCAACTAAAATATCTTAATTTGTGATCCGAAGATTAACGAAGGTCTTACGGGTGTGGAACGGGATGAGCGTGAGTAATAAATGACTGAATTTTCATTTTTGGGTGAACTAACCCTTTAAACCATCTTAAATGTAGGCAATATGTATTAAAAACGTTATAAAAGCGTTCTACATATACAAATAGCACACTCATTTACTGATTACCCACACCCAACGATCATGTGTGAAAACAAATACACATAATCAAAACTCATTGTTTTGAGAAATAAATTTATTTTTACCCCTTTGCATTTCTTTTTATAGTGTAATTTGATTTGATCACTTAGGAATCAAAATGCAATGTTTTAAGAAACAAATACATTTTTTTACCCTTGCATTTTTGTTTATTTTGTAAATACAGACTGAATATGCATACAAGTCAAGTCACCTCTATTCTGTAGCGCTTTATACAATACAGATTGTTTCAAAGCGGCTTCACAATACTAACAATTTCAAATTCTCCTGAAAAGCAGCTCTAACAAGCCAATAGTGTCATTATTCAGTCAGTTCAGTTCAATAACTGTAAAATTCATCAATTGTGCAAAGATTATGAATACATACTTACAGTGTATTTGTGCGCATACTGTACATGTACTGCACACTGAACAAGCTAAAGACACAATATAGTAGTGTTTTACATTTTTCGCATCCGTGTGTAGTTTGATATAGCTAATTATTTAATTATTTGTGTGTAGAGTTACTATGCAAAAACACCATTTTTAGAAGAGTTAAAATAGTTCCCTTTCATGGGAACTGTCGACGCTACGTCATATGACGTTATGGGTTCCCATAACGTCACATGACGTTGCGTCTCGTTCCCTTATACAGGGAACCAGGGTTACACAAGTAACCCGAGACATTTTGAATGAAGTGTTTGCTTTTGCTAGAGACGTGTGACGTTTTGCATGTTGTGTGCGTGTTTTGTGGTTTTGTGTGTAGGGTTTCGAAAAAATGGAGCCATAGTTTCAGAATTTTTTTTTAAATGATTTAAAAATGTTGTCTCCTTTTTTGCATTACTTGTTTTTATCTGGTGTTTATTTTGGACAGAATTTACTCTTCTTATTTTTTTCAGGTCACTGCATGAGACGTGGTGCCAGTGCTCCCTGTCTCAGCTGCCCCAGGACCAGAGTTCCCTGTCATGGAAGTGGTGCAAAATAAAAAATACTAATTAATTAAATAAATAAAGATTTTTAATGGAATTTACTTTTTGTAAGGTAAGTGCCTTTGTGTTTGTGATTTGTAGAGTTGTGTTTTCAGCTGGTTTATGAAGGTTAAGAAGGATTATATGCAGATAGAGTGTTAATTCTAGTAAGGAAACGAACCTCAGCGCTGCTTCTTTACTGACCCTGGAGGACAGGAGGGAACACAACATCAGGTAACACAAAGTTGAATTCATTTAAATGAATCCATTGCATAAAACATTTAATATATATGGTAAGATGACAATGTAAAATTGTTTAATAGTTTTTTATTTGCACAAATTATATGCCAGAAACAAAAGTAGCACATTTAAAATTGAAAATGTATCAACTTGAATGTGGACATTTTAACACATTTTTGTTTGTTTGTTTATTTACTTATTTATGATCCACTGCATTATCTTATGTTCAATTAAGACCTCAATTAACATCTGCTAAACACATTTTCTGGTGTCAAAAAAGAAGACAAACTGGGGAAAGATTAAAAATTTTACAAGCTGACAAAGGGCGTTTGCTGGTCATTGTGTGTCAGTCTGTCATTTTATCAACCCATTTGCTTATGAGGATTTGTATAGTGACAACATCTGCTCTTCTCTGAATACAGTTGAAATGTTCATGTTCTCCAAATGGACAGAAGGTGGCGCTATTCGCCTTCACTGGGTCTAAGGACCTTTATTACTTTAATCACAATGTGAATAACATGCACATGATGTAAAGCATTTCTTTCAGATATTTTATTTTCACGCTTCCTGACCTTTTCATCCTAATAGAGGTTTGTTTAATCTTTTAAAAGTTCGATTTTTAGGACTAGATGATGATATCCCTTTGCACCTTCCTGAGATGAGTGGGGAACAGTTGTGGAGGTAGGGATAAGAGGAAGGAGGTACAAGTTTACAAAGAACTTAATTATATATTAAAAGATAAAAGACCCTATCATTTTTTGTTTACTTTAATTATATTCAACAAACTATTATTAAGTTAGTGAAACAAATATTCCCAGAGTAAACCTATAGTTTTCCACATTACTTTTTAATTTGCATTAATTTCTCGCCCGATTTTCAATTTTTTTGCATTTTCAAAAATGTAAAACAGACATAAAAGAAGCAAAGTGCATAAATCAATGACCATAGGCTATAATAATCGATAGTTTAATATAGTAATTCAAAAGCCGAATAACTGAACACTTTTCCAAAACAACACATTCATGTTCATTTTGAGTCTCATGTCGACTTGTATCCATTTGTAAATTCAAGCGAAACTTACTGAGTTCGGGTGATAGAAGATGGACTGTACATTTGCATAGTGTGGGGGTGGGGCGTTTCGTCCAATTAGACTAATTTCATGTTAAGTGATCATAATACATAATTAACTTCTGTCTAAACTAGGCTAAACATCTCATTCCTTCCAAAACTTTTAAATATTTATTTCATTAGATTTCTAGATAGAGGAGTATGGGGTTGGTTGTTATCAATAATGATTTTTTGAGTCAAAAGTCCAGTTGCACAAATGCTTTTTTTCCTCTAGCAGCTTTTTTGAATGTGGGTTTCAATTTAATTCAGTCGATTTAAATTAGAATAATGCTGTGATCCAAACTAAAATGATCTCCATATATTTGCTATCTGTTGGATAAACCAGTGAACACAACACAACCACACTAACACAGCGTGAATTCAAGTTGACTGGGACATTTTTCCAAGTCATCTCAAAGGCAAAAAGTGTCCCAATCACCCTGAATTCATCCTATTTTTTTTTTCTTTCTTTCTTAAAGCTGTCACATGTGTTTTAATAAAATACATGCAATTTATACAATATTTTTGGATCAAGATAATAGTTTGAAATTTTGTTACAACTTTTTTACTGTTTTTACAACTTTTTTTACCCGTTACGTTATTTCAATGGCAGGTTCCCGTGTAAACAAATATAGTGACAACATGCCCCGCTATCCTTTTTAAAACTGCGCATCACAAGGAAATGTGTTTTATTTAGCCTGGTTATTTAATCAATACTTTAAGGTTTGTATAAACTGACCTACACTGAGACTATTCTATGGTGTGACAACCAGCATCTCCTCAAGCCTATATTCTAATTTAATTGTATTTACTTTATTTTTATAGACTATTTATAAGCAGTGCTAGATATGTTGTTTAGATAAATATTTTTTTTTTCCCAACTTTTTGTATTTAAACAAACTTTGTGTTCAGCTGCCTCCCAAATGCTTATCACATGAATGATCTCGATGCATACTGGATGAAGTTAATTGAGGAGAAGTGTGACAGTGGGAGGGGTTGCCAACCAGCAGTTCATTCACTGCATGCGCCCCGGACAGGTTAAATAACCCTCCCCTGATGCGTACTCGGGCACTCTAGGGTAAACCCTCAGACACGAGCACATTCAGCGGGACTGATCGGAGAAACTCAGCTCGCTTCATGTTTCTAGAGGGAGAACGGATTATGAACGCGTTTGGGCAGCAGCCGTCTAGCCAGCAGACCAGTCCCCTCCAGCACCATAACGCGCAGGACATCCTGGACATGACCGTGTACTGCGACACCAACTTCAGCATGTACCAACAGAACCTCCACCATCACCACCACCACCACCACGCGCAAAGGCCACCTGCGCATCCTTCCAGCTACGGACTCGGCGAGTACACCTCGCCCACAACCAACCCTTACCTGTGGATGAACAGCCCAGGTATCACCTCTTCCCCGTATCTCTCAGGCCCGAACGGAGGCTCTTACATTCAGTCAGGATTTGGGTCGAACCAGCGGCAGTTTCTTCCTCCGCCCACCGGCTTCGGAAGCGCAGATCTCGGGTGGCTCTCCATTTCAAGTCAGCAAGAACTTTTCAAGATGGTTAGACCGCCGTACTCGTATTCAGCGCTGATTGCGATGGCTATTCAGAACGCTCAGGATAAGAAACTGACTCTCAGTCAGATTTATCAGTATGTGGCCGACAACTTTCCTTTTTATAAGAAAAGCAAAGCCGGATGGCAGAACTCCATAAGACACAATCTGTCCTTGAACGACTGCTTCAAGAAAGTCGCGCGGGATGAGGACGACCCTGGTAAGTTTGAACGTTCTTTACCTATAGATCATACAATTTAGTGTTAAATTATATTTTGAGTGTAGTACTAACCTTTTTTTTTTTTTAAAGGGAAAGGGAATTACTGGACTTTGGACCCCAACTGCGAGAAAATGTTCGATAACGGCAACTTCAGAAGGAAGAGAAAAAGAAGAGCTGATGGAAACGCCAGTGGTCTGTCTGTAAAATCCGAGGACGCGCTTAAATTGGCGGACACGGCGAGCCTGATGAGCGCGTCCCCGCAGAGTCTCCAAAACTCTCCGACCTCCAGCGAGCCCAAATCATCCCCCTCACCGTCCGCCGAGCACAGCCCGTGTTTTACCAACTTTATCGGTAACATGAACTCGGTAATGTCGGGAAACGGCAACGGGATCAGAAGCAGAGACGTCAGCTCTGGACACTTGGGGGATTTTACGCACGGCATGTCTGGACATGAACTCGCCCCTCCATCAGAACCCAACAGACTAAACTACTACTCAACATCCCATAATAACAGTGGCTTAATCAACTCGCTCTCCAACCATTTCAGTGTCAATAATCTCATATACAACCGAGATGGAACCGAAGTTTAGAGACGCTCAATTTGTTGAACCTCTAATGTGCTCTGTGAGTACATAGCCAAGCTGTTACAATAGACTTCATCTCTATACACTTTCACCTCAGTTGCACAGCTTGAAGTTCATTTTAATTCATTGTGTGGCCTGTCTGGGGCAAGTGCTTGGTGTGGGTTTGCATCATTTACATGTATTCTGCCTTGAGTAAATGGTAATTCTGCACCAAACTGTGATACTTTTACATGTCCGCACATGTCTATTTCATAGGCCACTATAACAAGTGCCTTCTGAGATGCTGTTTTTTGTAGACGAAATGTAGATATATTTTATTTAAATGGAATGTTTCTGATTTTGTAAATAAAACGTGCATATATCTGACATGTCTGTAGCTTCGGTTTCTGTTTATTTGCTCTATATGATGAGCAAAACATCATTTGCATGATGTTCTGTCATTATCTGCTCAATGGCACAACAAACACAAACACCTAGTGCATCTCAGTGTGTTCCCACGGAGTCAGCGGGTGGCCGTATGGATGTAACAGCAATTAACATGTTTGCATGTTTATGCAGTTTGTTTACAGTCGCTCGCAATTATATATAGTTTGTTTGTAGATGGCTGCAATCAAACAGGCAGTTTAAAGACAACTTTTAATTAGCTTTTGCACTAAAAGTACTGTTCCGTTTTAAACAGAAGCACTGAAATTTCAGATTACACGGAGTACAGTGAAAATGTATTTCTGAAACCCTAAATTTCAAAGTACTTTAACCAGCCCCCATCTTTTTTCCCATAACAGATCAACTCCAGCAAACATATTGAGTTGACAATTATTTATCAAAAGAATTTCAGGTTTAATCGAGCGTTTGAATTAATCCGTGCCCCTGCTGTGGGCTCTCCTAATTGCTTTCTGCAAAACCCAGACACTTTTAACTCTTCAATGTCCTCATTATCTCAGGGAAGTTTTTCAGCACCAGGGCCTGTTTATTTACTGTACAACTACTGGCCCTGAATGGCACAGACTCAACTGGGTGATGGTGTAAATAGCCTTATATGATCTGCCGGTTTATCCGGAGATTCAGATCCCACTTCTACCATTAACTCAAGTCCAGTCTGAGCTGCATGAAAACAGTAGGTGAGACTGAGATATTTTCCGCTTGTCACTTTGAATGCAGGCGATCGACCATAATCGAAGTCATCACAGCTTCATATCTGGAGAGTTCAAAAGTTCAACTGTTTGTCTGGAAGCTTTTATTTACACTCTGCTTATTTAATGGTGTATGAAAATGCTCGAAGTTTCACATGATCCTCACTCTTTAAAAAACACAGGTTATCTAGTGGGTTCTTGAGTTGGTTCTTTGGAGATTTTAAGTTCTTCAAACATCATGCAGATGTTTCTAGGTTCACTTTTCACAGGAGATTGGAGATTTTAAGTTCTTCAAACATCATGCAGATGTTTCTAGGTTCACTTTTCACAGGAGATTGGAGATTTTAAGTTCTTCAAACATCATGCAGATGTTTCTATTCTGTGCAAAACACTTTAAATCACTTTTCTAACAAACTGCAAACGTTTTGTCAAATCTATAAAGGTTCTCCTATATGGCATCAGGCTTAGACTCTTTTGTTCTAATTGGAAACTTCATTTTTAGGAGTAAAATTCTCTTTAGATGTTTGGGATAGACTTTTTTGGGGCTGGTTCATTCTGGTCTTTTTTTCAAAGTCAATCCACTGGATGCCCCATATCAAAGAAAGAAAATAAAAATAAACACATAACTGAAATACAGCTGAATTGGCTCTGTTGTCTGGGATAAAGCAGAACTGACAGGGGATTCGTGTCAACAGTGCTGGAACACGAATGGATCTGGCATCACCAGAGACACCCTGCTGCTCTCTAGTGAAAACACAGTGATCTGCGAACAAATGAAAGCACTCAGAGCGAATTTCCCTCTGTGTGTCTTTATTCTAACAAAGGACATTGTTGTTCCACTATTGAGAGATGGATTCTCATAGTCAGAATAGATCTGTGGTGAGAAGTACATAATTGAAATGGACAAAAATTATATGTACAGATAGGTAGACCTACATGCAGTCAGTTGTATTAATTTATAAAACACTATAAGGGTTGACAAATAATACAAAGATAATATAAAGGAAAGATGTTTTTAAAAATAGTTTAAGTTTATCTAGTTTAGTTCAGTTTATAAGTTCTTCTTTGTATTACGTTTCTTACAACCCTGTTGAATAAAACAGTATATGCTGGTAAGGTAGGTTTTGAAGCTGGTATGCTGGTTTGAGCTGGTTTATGCTGGTCAAGTGCTGGTCCTGGACCAGTTTAGGACCATTTAAGGACCAGCACTTGTCCAGCATAAACCAGCTCAAACCAGCATACCAGCTTCAAAACCTACTTTAACCAGCATGCTGTTTTTTTCAACAGGGAACTGTATTTTGTAGACAATAAATAATAATAAAAAATGTCTACAAAAACTGATTTAATGACTCAAGTGTAACGTGTAAGCATCCTTATTTTCATGTTGACCGACACAGTCTAGAAATATTGCATATAGGGGTGAATTCAGAGTTATTGGGACACTTTTTGCCATCGAAATGATTTTTAAAAAGTGCCCAATCAACGTAAATGCACCATAGGCTACTTTATGATGTATTTAAGTAATTGTCTGTATTAAATGGATTTTTGCATGTTCTTTTTATAAATGAAACAAATAGAGCCCCACTGACCCAAAAACAACAAAAATAAGTCCACTATGTAGGCTACGGAAAGACTCGTCGCATTTTTTTTTTAAATAAACGGACAAGCAGCTGTACAATTGCAATTACAGCAAATAAATGTCCATTTGGTTTAATTATTCCTGGGATTCGATGGTTTCTGTCCATTTGCATGAATTATTGTGCAAAACAAACAAACGCGATGATTTCTGTCCATTTGCATGAATTATTGTGCAAAACAAACGAACGCGCGCATTCTGTTCAGATTGAATCGTCGTCACACATCGATACTGAACAAATTGCTGACGCTAAAAAAGGAATAATATGAATTCACCCATACTAATGTGACATGAAGAAAGTTTGTACAGCATTTTCGTCCACTACGGGTAATTAAACTTAACTTGATTCACTTACCTCAGATTTTTGCCTGATTTCATTTAGCCTAGCTAATGTTAGCCCATAGCTAAATAACCAAATAGTACACACTCGTGTATAAAACGCTTTGTGAGCTAGTTTCAAACACACTTGAAACTAAACATTTTTATGTTTTATATGATCTTAAATTGTTATGATGTTTTTAGACTATAATATTATTTTTGTATGCTAGCTTTCTGGCAAGTAGCTATTTAGTTAAAACGTCATTTTATTGATGAAAGTTGTCATACTTTTTAAATGGTATATATATTTGTTTTTTTATTAATTTTTTAATTACATTGTTTGTTGGCCAAAATAATGTTTTGATGTGTTTCTGTCTGTAGTTTGAAAATAAACCCTGAGAAATATTCACTTGGGCTAAGAAGTGCGTGAATGTAATTTTTCTAATTACTAACCAAATGAATATATGAAATTCATGGAAATATTCAATAATTGATACATTTAATCATTTATGATATTGTGTGTCTCTTTCTATTCGTGCATTTAAAAAACAAGTTTATTCTTAACCAGTTTGTGTCGTGTAGTAAATCATGAATATTTGCCCCATAGATGGACACTGACTTGTCACCTTGTAAGATGTTGCCTTATTGCTGAAGGTCCAGACTGACCGTGGGGCCCCTGGGGGCCCTCACCCTTCACCTTTCCCATCTCTCAGGTGCCAGGCCCCTGTATGTAAGGTGAGGATGCCCTGGGGCAGGGATTGGCCAGCATGCCTCTCTGTGGGGGTCTCCACGGGTGCTGATGTTCTTCTAGTCCCCCTCCTATGAGGAAAGACCATAATCAGAGGTTTAAACTCTTTGGTCACCCATCAACCTAAACTAGAGCTTCATCATAACATGGGCCGTTGAGACTTATGACCAAGATTCTAATCTAATCTAATCCAATCTGATAATCTGATCTAATCTAATCCTGTTTTCCCTGAGCAGGAAGAGGAAATATCACTTTCTACTGACATCTGACCCTTGCACGGAAATGCCGGGAAAAAACAAGATGTAAGGTGAGGTGTTTGTGGCACCAGAAATGCATCAGTTTTAAAATCAAGCCATTTGACTATGCGGATGTGGACAGAAGTTTGTGTGGGTTTGTGCTTTTCAATTCCCAAATAGTTCACAGATCAGGTACTAAGCGCTCGATCAGTGGGTTTGTAAAGATAAACAGAGTTTGGCATGGAGATCTGCTGCTTTTGAGGAATCGTGTTACCGTCAGCGCTGATAAGGCTCGGCCTGGGGAAGTGCAGTCACTCAGCGGCTCAGAGATTGAAACCAAACTGATGAGTAACTGGAGGATAGTGTTGCACATGGGATGTGTGAAACACCATTGCCATTAGCCGAACAGATGCTTTTACCTGTTAGGGACACAAGAACAGGGAGAAGTGTAGAAGATGAAGACTTTGAGATTCATCAGTTATTCTATACACTAAACCGATTAACTTGCATTTTTAGGAAGTCAGTCAGTTAAATGTACACTTCCAGTCAAATATTTAAACACACCTACTCATTCTTTTACAAATATGATTTCCTATATTTCAGAATAATGTTCGTTCGTTTGTTCAATCAATAGAAAAACAACCAAAAAGAGTGCATACATGTGAACTTCTTTCAGCAAGTATATATATATATTTTTTAAAAGTTTAAGGATATGAAGTCCTTCAAAACAAGTTTAAAAAACTGTTTTAGAATGAAATTCTATTTGGATATTATCTTAATATCTTAATATTGCTACATTGTTTTTGAAAAGTATTAATATATGTTAATGTTATATATGACATATGAATACAATAAATATTAATATTATATACATATTTAAAAACATGTTTGTAAATAAATGTAATAAATAAATTGCTTAATAAAATTATTAAAAAATGTTTTTTAAAGGATTAGTTCACTTTAGAATTAAAATTTCCTGATAATTTACTCACCCCCATGTGATCCAAGATGTTTATGTCTTTCTTTCTTCAGTCGAAAAGAAATTAAGGTTTTTGAGGAAAACATTCAACAAAAACTTCAACAGTTACCAACGGATTGAAGGTCCAAATGTCAGTTTCAGTGCAGCTTCAAAGGGCTCTACATGATCCCAGACGAGGAATAAGGGTCTTATCTAGCGAAACGATTGGTAATTTTCTAAAAAAATAAAATAAAAATTATATACTTTTTAACCACAAATGCTCATCTTGCACTAGCTCTGCAATGCGCCATGCATTACATAATCACGTTGGAAAGGTCATGCATAACGTAGGAGGAAGTACCGACCCAGTGTCTACAAAGCAAACATGCAAAGATCAAGTCAAACGGCCTTTACAAAAAAAAAAGTAAACAATTTTGAAGTTGGAGGAGAAAATGAGATTTTTTGCTCTACCTCAGTACGTCCACCTGTGTCACGTGTGACCTTTCCAACGTGATTACGTAATGCGTGGTGGATCACAGAGCAGTGCAAGATGAGCATTTGTAGTTAAAATCTATATCATTTTTATTTATTTTTTTTAGAAAAATCGTTTCACTGGATAAGACCCTTATTCCTCGTCTGGGATCATGTAGAGCTCTTTGAAGTTGCACTGAAACTGACATTTAGACCTTCAACCCGTTGGTCCCCATTGAAGTCCACTATATGGAGAAAAATCCTGGAATGTTTTCCTTAAAAATCATAATTTCTTTTCGACCAAAGAAAGAAAGACATAAACATCTTGGACGACATGGGGGTGAGTAAATTATCAGGAAATTTTCATTCTAAAGTGAACTAATCCTTTAATGAAAATCATTCTGTTCACATTATACATTTTGTATTTGTCCACAAAGCTAATCTGAAACATTTAGGCATACGACTTTAGATCTAAGAATATACATTCAGTCAAGCATGTCCAAATCTTTGTCTTGAACTTTATTTTAAAGGTCAAGAAAAAAAACACTGATATAGATGTAGAAATCACCAGTTATGTTAGACTAAACCTGCTCAAGTGCATTAATAGCCTCTCTGAAGTCAATCAATTTGATATAACGATCAGTTATTGATAAAACATTAACAGAACTAGACTTTATAATGAATCAAATCTGTGCCATGACCGCAATGGAAAGACCTGAGTTGTCCATTTTATCTCCTGTATAAAGGACCCATTTGATGCATGAACATGATACCATTACTGCCCAGTCAGGTCTATCAAAACAGACCCATAACTTACAGTAGTGATGGTTCAGTCATCCTACGGTCTGTTCATCATTGTCAAACCCATAATACTGTAAATGTTGTGTCTGGATCCTGGGCATCGTGTCAAGCCTCGTAACTGAGCTTTATCACCAAACTAACGTGTGATGAAAACCGAGCCTGCCGTGCACTGGTTGGTCTGTCTGACCTGGAGAACTTGATAGTTTCAACCTGACGTTCAACATCTGTTTGTACCAGTCAGCAGGAATTAGGGGGCTAATATCTCATATCGCTGCGAGATCTCTTGAGGAAGTTAAATATTTAAGGGCGCAACACGACTGTGGCTGGGAACTGTGGGCGCTCCTCGCAGCTCTGTAAAAAACATGAAGCATACATTTGATATCTGAGGATAATGCTCATCTACTGGCATGACTCTGGTATGGTTTCATCAGACTCCTTACTGGGCCCATAAAAGAGGTAATGTATGGGCTGATAATGGCATGAGATCCAGCAGCCTCCATATGGATGCGTTTATATAGAGCCAGACCCATATAAGCTCTCTGAACTGTCACCACTTGACATGCAAAATGATTTAGGGAGGTTTCAGCAACTGTGTTGGGAATATTGGTGTGTGTGATGGTACTGATATATGGCTACTGGGAAATGCAGTGACTAGATGAAAAAATGGCTATGGAAAATGGCATCTGTGTAATGATGTTTCAAGGTATTTTCACACCCTCATGCTGAGGTCTTCGAGTTGAGCGTTTTGCTGTGCAAAACAGTTTATTTTGTTTGATGGATTGTGATGAGTTCTGAGTCTGAATTGACTTTTCTACTGTTGTGACGTGAGAGACACATTTCGCTCTGTCCTGTATTTTATTATTGTTCACTTTATTATTAAGTCAGAATTCTGACTTCTTTTCCCAGAATTGCGAGATATAAACAAACAATCTCGTAATTCTGACTTTTTCTTGCAATTGCGAGTTTATATCTCGCAATTGTTACTTCTTTTCACAGAATTGTGAGATATAAACTCGTAATTGCGAGTTATAAAGTCCAATTCTGATTTTTTTTCTCAGAATTGCGAGTTTATATCTCACAATTCTGACTTTATAGCTTGAAATTGCGTGTTATAAAGTCAGAATTGCGAGATATAAACTCACAATTGTGAGAAAAATAGTCAGAATTGTGAGTTTATATCTCGCAATTTAGCCTTTTTTTCTCAGAATTGCATGCTGTAAACTTGCAGTTGTGAGTTATAAAGTCAGAATTTTGTGATATAAAGTCGCAATTGCGCGTTATATTTATATCTCGCAATTCTGACTTTATAACTCACAATTCTGACTTTATAACTCACAGCTCTGACTTTATAACTCGCAATTGTGAGTTTATATCTCACAATTCTGACTTTATAATTCGCAACTGAAATCAGTCTAGGCAGTGGATCTTTTAGGCTGATGTGTCAGTGATCATATAGTCATGACTGAAAATATGTGACATTTTTCTTATCAAATATCACATATACAATTCACACACATACATGTTTACTTAGATATCTAAATGGAGACATTGCATAGACTTCTATTGTTTTTTTATATACAGCTACTGTAATCTAACCCTAACAGAAAACTTTCTGCATTTTTACCATTTAAAAAAGAATTTTTATTTACTTTATTTTTATAATCTTGTCTTTTTACAAATGAGGATGAAAAGGAGGTTTTGGGGAATTTTGTCAGGTTTAGCTCACCATATCCCCAAAATATGGTTAGGTACCCCCCCGTCCCCTCCACACACATCAATGTCATGTTTTCATTGTCTTAACTGCATTCCAGTGGTCTTCCATTAGGTTAAATCAGAATCCCACCCCCAATCCTTTCCCTTAACTCCATGAAACAGTCTCGGAGTGTTGTGTCCTCTGCCGGCCCGTGTAAGCCCTCAGATGATCCATTGCTGAGGGGACTAAGTGATACCCTTTCTTTCAAGAGAGGCCAGACATGCCTCGACCACACCACACCCTTTGTGTTCTGGACTAATCCAGCATGCACTTCAAGGCTGGGCCGGACTTCAGAGGAATCTACTATCAATCTAAAGAAGAGAAGAAAGAGCCTTAAATGAGTGAGTGAACTCCCCCCCCCCACTCTCTCAATGAATTACTGTGATAAGGTGCTCATCCTCATAACAGTCATTATTATATATTTGGTGAGGACATCAAAAGGTTCCCTGAATTTCAGGATGGACCAAACGTGGACTACAAAGTTAATTAAGTGAAAAAGAGTCAAGTGCAGTTTGCATTTGCATTGTGTTTGGCCTAAAAAAGTAAGATTTTCAGCATCATTACTTGATCCTTGATCCTTCAGAAATCATTCAAATATATTGATTTGATGCTCAAGAAATATTTTTTTTTCCAGGATGAATATAAAGTTCTTGATGAATAGAAAGTTCAAAAGAACAGTATTTATTTGAAATAGAAATCTTTTGTAATATTATAAATGTCTTTTCTTTCACTTTTGATCAAATTAATGCATCCTTGCTAGATAAAAGTAGTAATTTCTTTAAAAAAAAATATCTAACCTCAAAAAGTAATTCAGGTATTCCACTGTAAAAAAAACACACACACACACACACACACACACACACACACAAAAAAAAAAAATAGATAAATAAATAAATAGAATAAATAGAAACTCAAAATATGATGTTATCTGAACCACATTAATTATCTAAGTTGATTTGACAAAAGATAAAAAGTTTTGATAACAAATCATGAAAATATTTTTTTTTACAGTGTACGCTATGGACAAAATGTATAGTAATAGTACTATAGTAAAATAGTAATAGTAAAAATCTGTAATCTTGTGAAGATTTGGTCCTCATGAGGAAATCGCTTATAAATCAATAATATAAACTGTTTTTTGAAATGTAAAAATGCAGAAAGTTTTCTGTGTTGGGTAGGTTTAGGGGTGTCAGGTACACAAAACAACATCATTTCCTATAATTCTGGCCAGGATGTTGTCATGTGACAACATTCCATTCCCATGACATCATATGGGCTGAGTGAGTGAGCCATGAGTGAGAGACGGATGATGTTGAAAGCTCATCCCACAAACGTTTCGCATGCCCTCACTTCAAATGGGCCACGGTCAGCTTTGATGAGCGGCCTGTTTTTAGCAGCCCAGAAAGAACCATTAGGCACTGGATGGCACTCAGATCACAGGCTGGAGTAAAAGTCAATGTACAGAAGCTTCAAATAGTATTGTGTGTGAAGGTTTAACAGCCATGAGGAAGAGACAGTGAAGTGACAAACACTGAGAGGAAGGACGTATAATGAACGAGAGAGAGAGAGAGAGAGAGCAGCATTCTCAGCTGTTGTGTAAGAGGACTAACTGGTGTTAGATTACCATAACACGACTCCCCATAAACCGTCGTCAGACGTCTTAATCAAAACTAAAGAGACATCCAGATTTGCTGCTCCTCATAAAGGGACCTGTAATAGTTTACTGGTGTTTTTCAAAGAAGCACTTGTTTCTAATAAACTAAGATAAGGTTACACTTTCCTTCCAGTCCTGTACACCTCTGCTGATAACAATATCTAAATGATCATTATTTGCTTTGTCGGATTGCTGTCAGATTGTACTGTGAAACTATTGCTCTGTTCCAAAACTTAGTAAGCTGTATACTGCCTACAGCTGCAGCCTGCAGCTGTCTTCTAAGGGAGCATCCTAAATGACATGGAACTTCATAGGTTATTTTATTTTATTTTATTTTATTTTATTTTATTTACGAAAATTATTTATAATAGTTTGTTTTAGATAACAATAACATCATATATACTGGGTAAAATATTATTATATTGTGTATTAGATATTGGGTAAAGTAGTATTTTAAAGTAGTATTTAAAATATATATTAATATTTGTAACTGTATATTTTTGCTATTGATATTTTTGCTATTTTTACAGAAGAGGATTAGGGCCAAGCAATAATAAAAAAATAAAACCATCTCGAGATTAAAATTGTTAAATTTCAAGAAAAAAGTCGAAATAAAATGTTGAGAATAAACTCGTTAAATTACGAGAAAAAACTCGTTAAATTTCGAGAAAAAAGTCGAGATAAAATGTTGAGAATAAAGTCATTAAATTACAAGAAAAAAGTCGTTAAATTACGAGAACAAATTCGTTAAATTATGAGAAAAATGATGTTAAATTTCGAGAAAAAAGTTGAGATAAAATGTTGAGAATAAACTCATTAAATTATGAGAATAAAGTCATTAAATTACGAGAAAAAAGTCGAGATAAAATGTTGAGAATAAAGTCATTAAATTACAAGAAAAAAGTCGTTAAATTACGAGAACAAATTCGTTAAATTATGAGAAAAATGTCATTAAATTTCGAGAAAAAAGTTGAGATAAAATGTTGAGAATAAACTCATTAAATTATGAGAATAAAGTCAGTAAATTAGGAGAAAAAAGTCGTTAAATTATGAGAACAAATTCGTAATTTAACGAATTTGTTCTCGTAATTTAATGACTTTTTTCTTGTAATTTAATGACTTTATTCTCAACTTTTTATCTTGACTTTTTTCTCGTAATTTAACGAGTTTTTTCTCGTAATTTAATGACTTTATTCTCAACATTTTATTTTGACTTTTTTCTCGAAATTTAACAAGTTTTTTCTCAAATTTAATGACTTTATTCTCAACATTTTATTTCGACTTTTTTCTCGAAATTTAACGAGTTTTTTCTCAAATTTAATGACTTTATTCTCAACATTTTATTTAGAGTTTTTTCTCATAATTTAACGAGTTTTTTCTCGTAATTTAATGACTTTATTCTCAACATTTTATCTCGACATTTTTCTCGAAATTTAATGAGTTTTTTCTCTAAATTTAATGACTTTATTCTCAACATTTTATTTCGACTTTTTTCTCGAAATTTAACGAGTTTTTTCTTGTAATTTAATGACTTTATTCTCAACATTTTATTTCGAGTTTTTTCTCGAAATTTAACAACTTTAATCTCGAGATGGTTTTATTTTTCTATTATTGCTTGGCCCTAATCCTCTTCCGTATATTTTACATTTTAATATTGAATGAAATATATTTATAAAAAGTATTTATATTGCGTTGTCCACTATCTTAGAAGGATTTTTTCCCCCCACATAGCTCTCTGAAGTGCATTTTAAGATGCAGTCTTAGAATTGGGCTGAATTGCTACCTTTTGACACATGCACACCTCTGTTGCCTTAGAAATACTGCCTATGTAGACAGTTCCCTTGGTTTTGGACCATGACACATCATAAACAAGTAATTTCTCTGTACATTTGTGAATGTGTTTGTGTCATTCAGGCCCAGCGCTGCTGTCGTCCTCTTTGAGGCTGACATGGGAGAGATCTTTTAAGGTCTTGTAGTTGTTTTAACCCCTGCTGCCTCTCAGCAGGTTAAGCCTACCCAAACATTCATCCTGTGGGTCAGCGACACCAATGACAACATGCTTTAGTCTTTTCACGCAGCTCATCCCCACTGTGAGCTACCTGACAGGAACGGCCACCGTCAGCCCTGCCATAGACCTAACTAGAAACTTCAGGTCCAACCACAGACCAATTAGACAACAGGTAATTACATTTTGTAGAGCAGACATTTATTATATTATGATTATTATTTTTTACTGAAACTTTGTATTGCAGCACTTCTGACTTAACTGTCTCCAAATTATGAGTCGCTTTTGTTATAATGTTTCTCATTCTTTAGTCACTTTGGAAATCGGCTGAATTATTGTAAAATGAAAAAATATGAATTAGAATTAATAAGTTGACTGATTGACAGAATGGTCAAGTGATTTGGATAAAAATGAATCCAAAATATTATTTTGTATTATTGATGAATGCATAAAAGATATAAAATAAAATAAAATGCTATATACTAGTTTTTATTAATAATTTTAAGATTTTATTTTTAAATTTCTGATCTTTTATTTTAATTTTTGTTAAATTGTGTCATGTGGTGTGATTATTCTTTTTATGTCTATATAATTTTTTATTTCAGATTTAGTTTTAATTATTTTAGTACGTGAAGTTAATCTAAATGAAAATAAGAAGTGTTTTCTTGGCAAGATTTTTTATAATATTTTATTTCAGTTAATGTTTATTTTATTTCAAGTAACAATTTTTAATGGTTTTAGTTTTTTAGTTAGCTATAATAACTCTGGATGGTAATATGTCGCTCTAATGGTATAGTATGGTCCCAGTAACACTGAGGTCATGGGTTCAATTCCCAGGAAACATATCTTTGGATAAAACATGCCTTGAATGCATTTATGTCATGTAAAATCAACCCGAACAGTAATATAACCATCATTTAAAATGTTTAAAAATGTTTTTGTTAAGGCGTTCTTTTATAGCCTATAGAGTCTGATTTAAAGTTGCATGTTGACAGAATCTAACAGCGCTGTATTCTTAAGCAGTGTCTCTGCCCCTCCTTCACTAAATGGAGTAATTATTAGCTGTCATTACCCTGCCCTCTGCCCCGATACAACTCAAAGAGAGGCGTCACTATCTGATCACTATGTAAATGCAGTTAGCTGCCTGCAGTAATGGATCAATGGAGCGGTGGATGGTCTGTGTGGGGGAGGACAGAGACTGTCGGCACTGCCTGTCTGTCTGTTCCCAGCAGGTCCACTGTCCCATTCGTCTCCGAGGGAGGTGGGACAGGGCACGTCTACCAGCCCGGAGACTTGGGAAGAAAAAGCTTGAGGGGTTCAGGCCCGGGCTTGTTTGGAGGTCTTGGATTGCCGGGGCCTCTAGCCCCAAATTTGAATGTAAAATGAATGCAAATCTGCAATGATTCAGGCAATTCAGTTGAATATACATTTTTTTGATATGAGGGTATACAACCCTTATGATTGCATTTCATTTTGTGACATTTATTACATTATGTCATATGCTGGAGTCATTTAACTGAAGCTAATTTCAACCAATGCTAGAGTTTGTCCAGTATGGAACGGAAATACATTTGCATGAATTTTTGACTAATTTCAGGGCAGACTCAGTGTCTCTGGTGGTTGTTGGACTGCAGAAGGTCGGTTGTGTACATGTCAACAGTAGCAGAAGTGTGACTGTGATTAGCATGCTCTTTCTGGAGTGTGCAATACACAGTTGTTTAGCCACATTAGCTTTATCTAACACCATCAAAAGGCACATTATCTTCATGTTGTCATTGTAGTTGAGTGAAGTACATGTAGATTAGAATGCTTCATTGACTCATTAAAGTGGATCTGCTTCAGTTACTTTAGATGGGATACTATAGAGAGAACGATGCATCAGTGTTGTTCTTCGGAGTGGGTTAGAGTGATGAAACATTTGAGCCTCATCTAATCGTCATGACGTCAGTTTGTAAGTTAACCTGGTGTATTGTTTTGCATTAGGATATGAGCTTACATACTTCTCAAATTGTAGTCCTTATGTAGCTACATAACTTACTTTTGAAAAGCACACAACGGTTTCATAAATTCACATTTGAGGCATGTGTAATTCATGTTGTAGAATAAAACATGAACAAATAATGTTAAGCACAGACCTTATAAAATTTCAATAAATTAAAAACCACTATTCTTAGAAGTCTATAGAAACTTCAGAGAGAACACAAATGTTTAGCTTTTTTTCTAGGTTTTTGGACAGCAGAATGAACAACTAGTCAAAATAATTTGCTGCTTTAATGGTGCATTCACATCATGTTGGAATTATACATGTATTGTATAAATATTTATGTAAAAATAAATATTTTACAAAAATATAAGATGTATATATATATATATATATATATATATATATATATATATAAAATCTGCTAAAAAATTGACAAACCTTTTGACTAGATGATATATATATATATATATATATATATATATATATATATTGGAAAGAAATTAAATAAATTATAATACTTTTTTCAGCAAGGATGCATTAAATTGATCAAAAGTGACAGTAAAGTCATTTATAATGTTACAAAAAATTTCTATTTCAGATAATGGCTGTTCTTTTGAACTTTTTATTCATCATAAAATCCTGAAAAAATTGTACACAACTGTTTTCAACATTGATAATAATAATCAGAAATGTTTCTGGAGCAGCAAATCAGCATATTAGAATGATTTCTGAAGGATCATGGATCATGAATAATGATGCTGAAACTTCAGCCTCGATCACAGGAATAAGTTATATTTTAAAATATATTCAAATAGAAAACAGTTATTTTAAATTGTAAAAAATATTTCACAATATTACTGTTTTTTTTTTTTTTGTTTTAGATGCTGCCATTGAAATAAATAATTTCTGAGTCTAAGGCTGTATAAAGCTCAGAGAAAATCAAATTACTGTACTTCTGATGGCATCAACCTCACATAAATTCTGCTGACCCTATTTCTGATCTCTTACATAGTCAACTGAAATCAGAAATTCCTTGCAGCTATTGAAAACTTTAGTTTATTTGATGCCTGCTATTAAAGAACCAATTAATCTTTGGCATTGGCTGTACATTAACAGATTCATAAAGATTTGCTCAGGGCTGTGTACGTTTATAATGAGTGGGTCTAAAACCTGGACGCTTTGCACTGAAATCGCTGGATGATATTATACACAACTGGGGCAAGTGTGCATGGTATGAGGTGTTTCGGCCAGCGCAACATCAATCAGTTTCTAGATTCAATAAATATAATGGGTCTGAATCAGTGGTTGAGCACTTTTAATGGGTCATAATAGTAGGAGGTCTGACATCGTAATGGCTCAATCTCTTCAGCTCTTTTATTAGGCCAATGCTAGAGGGCTGCATGTTCCCTAACACACACACAGCAATCATCTACATCACATATTGCTGACCCCAGCAGTCAATGGCAGTCACCTTTAATAAACAGAGCAATCGTTGAGCAATTACACCTAATGAAACGGCAGCTGAGAGGATGGTCTCATGTATAACACTATTATCTTTCATGCTGGTCCAGTTCTGCTCACTTAAAGTGGAAAATTTAAAGGGCTGGAAAGGTGAAATGTCTCTTAGTCCCCTTGGTTCTGTCAAGGTTTTAAAAGAAAATGTGTATGTGTACAAGTGTGTATTTCCTCGGATGTTTCTGCTAAAATGGGAGCTGTGACATTTTTTGACATTCAGTACAAATATAGAGATATAAAATTAAGGGGGAGATCATTGCTAAGATCATTTGGAAGAATGTAGTTAGAAATATTTGAGCTCATAGTGAGATCTCTGACTTTATTGCAGACTTTGGTGTCTTTTGAGCACAGTTTGAGACAGTCTGAAACTAAGGAGACATCTGTGAGATTACTGGGATCTTGTTCTCAAGATGAACATCTGAGAAGTAGGAGACTTTAAGTCTCCATTTGCTCTCGATAGATAGATAGATAGATAGGATAAGCTTTCATGCTTGAATGTTCAAAAAACTCATTATTTTTCACATATTTGACATTGTTGCAGCTCCTTTCTTCCTAGTCTGTCAGTAATGCTCTGTTTATTTCCTGTCTCTATGAAGCCCCTCCTTCTGAAAAAATGCAATGTGTTCTGATTGGTCAGCTGGACCAGTGTGTTGTGATTGGTCAACCGCTTCGAGCGTGTTGGTGAAATGTCCTGCCCCTTAATAATTTGTCCCAAATTTAGTGATTCAGGTATTCAGGAATAGTATTTTAGCCTTTAGTTAAATACGATTGTTACATTTATTTCTTATGCATCTGTTGTGATTATTTTATGATTATTTTAATTCCTTTTCTATGTAAAGCACTTTGAATTACCATATGTGCTATATAAATAAACTTGCCTTAAAGGGGACCTTTTATGCCCCTTTCACAAGATGTAATATAAATCTCTGGTGTCCCAGAATGTGTGTGTGAAGTTTCAGCTCAAAATACCCCACAGATCATTTATTATAGCTTGTCAAATTTGCCCCTATTTAGGTGTGAGCAAAAGCAGCATTTTTGTGTGTGTCCCTTTAAATGCAAATGAGCTGCTGCTCCCGGCCCCCTTTCCAGAAGAGGGTGGAGCTTTAATACCTTGCACTTTGAATACTCAACAACAACAAAGCTGGAGAATCTCACGCAGCCATTGTCAGTAACGGTGTTCAGCCTTACCGGTTCAAACCAGAGTCTGACTCTGATGGAGAGACAGACATTGTATATATCTCCAGCTGCTACAGCGAGTAAACAGAAATGGCGGACTGCTGCAGCTCACTTAGGGCGTTATCTATGCTAATAGGGCAGATATTTTTCATGTATTTCTTGGGCGGGAATTATTTAAATAAGGAATATTGTGTGTTCATTCCCAGAAGAAAACTCAAGACTACAATCGAGGCATATTTCAGGGAGTTTAGAAACTGTGCGCACTGTGCACACTTTTATATATATATAAAATATAAGCATTTTTCTTTAGTTAAGGGGAAAAAAAATAAGAATTTGAGTTTCACTTTTAGCTCAGAAATGATCATCCATGCACACAGACTATAAAAGATGTTTGTTTTTTTCCCCTCAAAAGTAAGAGGAAACCCCTAAAATAAAGCTGTGATTGTGCTGAGGTTACGTCTCTACTAGCGCGGATCTTCTTTGTTGTTTCTGATGCTATGCCAAGTTTACGCCTGCCCTTGGCACTGAAAGCTTTGTGAGAGGTAAGGTAACCTGCTCTGTAAGACGATACCTCATTTACCCCGACGCCTTTGCACAGGCCAGATCGAATAACTAGAAATTTGAGGGACAAAGCCATCAATAAGCTGAACCAAAGAGAATGGCCACTTAGCTGCTTGAGCGAGACCAAGAGATGCCAGAGAAATCTGAAGCTGGAGGTGGTGGGACAAGCCTTCAGATAAACAGTGTGAATCCTGACTGACAGCACACTGATTTCAGTATATTTGAGGAATCAGTCACCGCTAAGACAAAGGTTCTTTATTAACTGCTGTTCCTCAGGCTGTGGAAAGATTAGCAGAGCTTATCTACAGATGCAGAAGAACATCATCTCTGAATTATGATCAATTTTTTTCCTGGTTTCACTTGTATAGTCAGTGGGTCCAAATGTCAGAGACCACCAGTGGAAATGCCTCTGTGAAAAGACATTATGATTTGCAGTGAAAGCTGGGTTATGACTACTGACAAATAATATGTATTTACCTTTTTTTTTTTTTTTAATTTCCTCATATTTGATTATTGACTGTATGATCCTGTGTACTATATGCTCAAGGTAAGCGACGCACCCGGACATCCGCGGGATGTAAAAGAATACGTGATTCATCAGACAAGGCCACCTTCTTCCACTCCGTGGTCCAGTTCTGGTGCTCACATGCCCACTGTTTGCTTGTCTGTTGGGTCGGACCACATGCATCAATGAGCCTTGGCCACCCACGACCCTGTCACCGGTTCACCACTGTTTCTTCCTTGGACCACAACTGCAGACCGGGAACACCCCACAAGAGCTGCAGTTTTGGAGATGCTCTGACCCAGTCATCTAGCCATCACAATTTGGCCCTTGTCAAACTCGCTCAAATCCTTACGCTTGCCCATTTTTCCTGCTTCTAACACATCAACTTTGAGGACAAAATGGATTTTTAGACAGCTGAATATTATATTTCTATGATTTGGCAAGATTTATTATTGTTATCTTATATGATAATTTTTGATTTTATTGTTCATGAAGCTAAGGTATATAAGACTGGTATTGGTAGCTGCTTAAAACAGCTCACATACGAATGTGTCATATTTCATATTTATCCAATGAATATCAAACCAGTTTGATAGTGATTACGGCGAGAATTCGCTCTAAAAATTAATGTGCTGGCTCAACAACGAAAAAAAAAAAATAACGCAACAGTTTGCATCAGTTGTTTTGAATTATGACAACTTTGAGTGAATTTACGCTTAACCAACAAGCTACAATCGAGTTAGAGGAACTTCATAATTCATAGCATAAACACAATTTTTTAAGTTGATTACTCAAAAAAATTAAGTCGCTCCAACTACCAGAGTTGTAGCCCTGGAACCAATTAATCTTATCTATTTCAGTTCAAATCAACAGCTATCATAGCACATGCTAACAACTTATTTAACATGTATGTTTAATGAACAAGTAAGATATTACTTGTCACTGTCATTAACACAGTCATTGCTTATAGAGTCAATGTAGTGTTTACCTTCATGTATCTACTCTTCAGCACTATGGTAACCAAACTCAAAGTCCCTTTAAGACAAGTCATTTCACTCGGCGGCCATCTTTGAAACGCCTCTCGGGCATCCTGGGCATCATGCAATCTCTTTGAATGGGGAAACATCAAATTCTCCAAAACTGTTCGCCAACCTTACGATTAAATTTCATATTTGAAATCACCAATGAAATCTAACAACAACCGGCTCATAAATTTAGTTTCTAAACGCTTGAATCATGACAAAAAAAACCCCCTATTTTTCAGGCTGGATCAAGCTAATGCGCATGCGCGCGTCTGACTGTTTCTATAGAAACCGGTGATTCTAACGGCCGCTGAAGTGACGCGATGACTTTACCAGTTGGCGATTGGCTCTTATTTAGAAGGCAGGACTTATTCCGCCATATTGCGTGTTACACTTTCTCCCATTCAAAACAATACGAGTGACACGTCTTGTGTTATTCTATAGTCTTTGCCAAACTTCAACATTACAGAAACTCTTTTAAATGTCAAACATAACATCATTAAACACCAACAGGTCTTTCCCTTCACTGAAATAAAATAAATTAACACTTAATTTCATAATTTCTTCTCCTTATGCAAAGCATGCTGGGAACTAGAAATCCACTGCCTAATTTTTAAAGTTACTCAGTTTTATTAAGTTACAACCTAATTTTGTAAAAAAAAAAGAAAAAAAAAAAGAAGTTTAAATAGAGACGATGTAATGATCAATATTATTATGTCAGCAGAACTCTACGCTACATAATGTTTGCAACTTTAAAGGTTTAATTAAAACCATAAATTACATTTTTTAACTTGCAACCATGCATTTATTTAAGTTGTGGTAACAGATCCCCTTGAATTACTTTTTAGAGTTGTCAGTTTTTTGTTTGTAGTTTTTTTAATGGTCTAATGTGAAATCTCTAGAACAGCTTTTTCAGTCTAATGTCAAATATAGACCAGTAATAGTGTAGAATGGGATTGTTTCTAGAAATGGTGACTCCTGGATCTGGGGCAAAAGCTTTTAGTTCTTCTGAATTAGACGTGAATTGACAGCTAGACTGTGTTCCCCGCAGTCGGCCCTCAGCCACGCCGAAGAGCCATTCCAACCCCGAGTACTCCTGTCAATCTAACAGGATTAACCATTACAAGAAATAATGTTTGGAATCACCTACTGAACTCATTTAATCTTGAGGCTAAGAGGCCCTCTAAGACTCTCGTGAAGCACAATAAATAAACATGCAAGAGTTTTTTCACATTTCCTGTGCATGGAGAATATTATTACTATTTTTGTTATCTTTGCAGGGCTCTAACCGAAACATAACATCCGATGTTCAGTGGTGAACTGGGTTTTTTATTGGTTGATTCATAAATCATGACATTTGCTCCTCTCAGATCCCAAATATGTAGTTATATTATTATTATTTTTTTTTTAATAATGTCTAGTTCCTCTTTTCATCTGTCTGTTTACTTATTTGTTAAATTGGTACATATCAGATCATGCAGGTACAGGATTGACATCCAACTTTACAAGAGAAAAAAAATCAGATTTGTGTTTTGGTTAGTTTGACGTCTCACTGTGTTCGTCTGTTGGGATAAATCACCTTTAGGCTCTGAGAGATGATAGTTCCCATAGCTCTCCAGTTTTATAGTGTTTTGAATTTTGCTGCCCTACTGTAACAGTCATGCTTTATCACACATGCTGTGACACGGAGCTCAACAGGGACCTCTGCTGGCATTTTATAGCACTGCTCCACCTTTAAGCATAGCATAAGTACAATGTTTTTTTTTGTCCTCCCTCCCCCCAAAGTATCTAATTATAATTTTAGATGTTTCACAGAGACAGTTTGAAGACAGAATTGTGTTCTTTTGGCAAAATCTCTTTGTAAGTCTGTAAGATGGATACAAATGGAGTGCATGTGGTACAGTCAGTGTACATGCTGAGCAATTAAAATGATGACATAATTAAGAGGCTCACCTCCTTAAGACACTGACTTGTGGCACAGCTGCCCGTCACTCAGGAAAGCATGAATGAACACAACAAGAGGGAGTGTTTGCATCCTCAGGCACAAAATTCTTTCATGTCTTACACTCCTTTTCATTCTTTTCTTCTTCAGTATCTCCTCTTTTAATTCATTAGCATACATTTAGAAAATACAGATACAAAGATATGCACTATAGTATTTGTAGAGTCAGACTTATAATAATAATAAATGCATGCTATATCCTATACTTGTTGACATCCATTTATTAAAAGTAATTTAGGACTTCATAGGGTAAAATCAGGTACGCTGATTTTTTGACAGTCATCTCATGTTAAAAGTGGCCAGTGAACCTGAATTCACCCTATTCTGTTGATGGATGCAAATTTTACACAAGAGGGAAGAATTTGCATAACTGTTGTATTGAATTACCACTGTCAAAAGTGTTGTTATATTTCAAATATTTGAATAATCTGGTTTGGTGTTGTAGTTTTGATATATTTTTTTCCCACGTGTTCCAGGAATAAAATAAAATACAATAAATTAAAATAAAACAAAATAAAAAATAAGAAAGTGAAATAATATTTTAAAGACATTACTTTGAAATAAAACAAATACAATAAAATAACAATCAGTTTATTTGCACATAAGAGATATCGTATTAAAATTCTCATGTTGTTCAATATTAAGATATATATTTAAAATCCACGGGTAAAAATCAAATCTTCATACAAAAAAAAAACAAAGCTTTGAAATGCAATTCATCGTCTTTCATGTAATTAATCTCAGTTGGGGTGATTGGCATGTTTGCAGTGTACACCAGTGGCCCCTATAGAGCTCTGAGGGCCCGTGAGGGGCAGGAATGTCTCTGTATCCCTCCATCCCTCCAGCTGCTCAGGTTACAGCATTCATAGATCACGCTGACACTGCAGGATGGCTGCCGTGGCCCAGTCCTGCCCGGAGAGGAGGCCGCGAGGCCTGGCAGGGCTTTTCGTTGCATGCTGGTCGCAGTTTCCACCCACATCTTTGGGACAAATGCATGTTAAAGATAGCCTGGGCTGTCTAAGAGCACAAAACAGAGGTAGCACATATTGTTTAGTCTTAGCACCTGCCATTTTCTTGATGAGGAGCTTTCGGGTATTGAATAAGATGAGGAGGTGTATAATTTTTGCAATGTTTGCCATGCACATACTTTTGAGAACCTTTTTCTTAAGCACTTCTTAGACATTCGTCTATGTACTATGTACCCTGAAGTGGTTTAGTTTGATATGAAGAACCTATAACGCATCAGTGAACACCCACTTTTTTAGTGATCCTTGATCATGAATAGGCATGTAAATTTATTCTTCAGATAAGAGTGTTAAGCCATGAACAGCTCTGAGATGAATCACAACGCTACACATTATTAGAATGTTGTATAATATAAATATAAACAATTAACTACAAGTTTATGACTCTATAAAATACTATAAATGGTCAATAACGTGTAGTTAATTGTGTTAATTGTTTATATTATACAACATTCTAATAAATAATAATAAAATTATTATTTATAAAATTAAAAAATTAATAAAAATAAATAATACAAATAAAATATCATAAAAATATTTATATATAATCAATTAAATATATATAAATATATATATTTAATTGATTATATATAAATATTTTTATGATATTTTATTTGTATTATTTATTTTTATTAATTATTATAATGTATAATATAAATATAAACAGTTAGCACAATTAACTACAAGTTATTGACTATAAAATACTATATATTGTATTAAAGTCAATTATATATATATATATATATATATGTGTGTATGTGTATATTATAAATATACATATATACATATATGTATATATATTATAAAGATTATATATATATATATATATATATATATATATATATATATATATATATATATACATATATATAAATTTTTTACTATATTTTATTAGTATTATTTTATTAATTATTAGAATGTTATATAATATAAATATAACCAATTGACACAATTAACTACAAGTTATTGACTCTAAGTATAAAATACCATATACAAAATAATATACAAAATAATATTTAATTGATTTTATATATATATATATATATATATATATATATATATATATATATATATATATATATATATACACACACATTATTATATTTTATTTGTATTATTTATTTTATTAATTCTTTAATTCTTTCTATGTTCTCTCTCTCCATGTGTGTGTGTGTGTATATATATATATATATATATATATATATATATATATATATATATATGATATCTAAAGACCCATATAGAAACTCCAGAACCTGCAGTCAAAAATGGTTCTTGATAAGAAGTTTCTTTGCTCTATCTGTACCTTTGTTACCCATTTTTATCAAAATTTCAGTGAGGTCAGAGAAAGATATTATTAAACATGGCAATTGTTGACAGGTTTGTCCGTTTCAGTTTCCTGAAGATGAATCGTTGCCCTTCCAGATGGGGGTCAGATCAGCTCAGGTGAGCTGTGGGTCCGATCGGAGCCCCTCTCCCCACCCTGCTCTCACTCATGTGGGTCTTTTACCGGGCGCAGTCAAGTAGAGAGGAATGCTGAGGAAGTGACTGTGCTCCAGGCGAATATCTGAGCGTGGGGCTGAGAGACAGACAGATAGAAGGATAGAGGGATGACAAAAGACGAGAGCTGAGAGTGGCCCCGGGGCCGAGTCGACACGCCCACCTGTTGACTGCAGTCCGGGCGCTAAGTGCACTGTGAATGGACACTTACAATGGCCGTGGCAAGATGATCCGCTCTGTCTGTCTTTAGCAGCTTCTCTCTGATCGCCTCTTCCTCTCGGTGTTGACACCGATCAGCAGGTGATAGATCGACACAAACCATGAGAAACAATCTTGGGAGATCTTGTGCTCATTCTTACCATCTGGCTTAAATTCTTCTTAAAACCTTCGAGCAGTGTTTTTAACTTCTGTGGGTGTGTATGTACACGGTTTTCTGCTCCTGGCATTGTGTTGACCAAGTCTTGAGGTTAATTGTTTCACACTGAAACAAACTGTCCAATCATCAGTCAGACTTTTGGCGGACGCTATGGTCAATATAAAAACAATGAGATTACATAATTGAGATCTCAGTGGTTTCAATGAAATATCAACTTCTCAGATGTTTCAGAAGATGACTGAGAAAATGTTTCAGGTAAAAATAGAAATAAATGGTTGATTATAGAGGTTTAAAATGAAAATAAATAGCAGAATTCAATGAGAAATGCATAAAAATTGACATCTCTGTCTTTTGACCTTGTAGTATCTTGGCAAATCTGAGCACTTTATTGGTATATATTTTAAATAAATTCAGCAAGTATGCATTAAATCGATCCAAAGTGACAGTGAATACATTTATAATTTTTAAAAAAGATTTCTATTTCGTATAAATGATGTTATTTTGAGCTTTGTATTCATCAAAAAATCCTGCAAAAATGTATCATGGTTTCCATAAAAATATTTCAACATTGATAATATTAAAAGAAATGTTTTTTTTTTGAGGAGCAAATCAACATAATAGAATGATTTCTCAAGGATCATAGTAATGATGCTGAAAACTCAGCTTTGATCAGAGGAATAAATAATATTTTAAAATATATTCAAACCGAAAACATGCTATTTTAAATTGTAATATATAGTTTGAACGGGAGACTGCACACTTCTTCTCATGGTCAGAAGTGTCTCATGCCGTCATTGTATCACTCCTCACATCATCTTTCCATAGGTGCAATTTAGCCACAAAAGCCACCGGTGTGCTTTTCAAGCATTCAGAGCTTCCTCTGTTGACTAAGACGCCTTCATCGCACCTTTCTCAGCACGTACATGACACAAACCTGCAATTATCCATAGACAACACGACAAATTACAGCGCCATCCAAAAACCACCTCACACTAACCCGGAGGGACACACAAGGAACCCGATACGGCTTTTCCTAAACCTCTCAACCTATGGGTCTCAATGCGTGAGGTCAGGGCATATTTCAGGTCAACAGAATCTCTTTCTTGAGTTTGCTATTAAGGTCTGAACAAACCTCTTTTTACATTTATAGGCAATTAAACTATTTTTGTTGTAAAACACCTAGGAAGAGCCACCTTGAAATCACCCAGCACATCCTAGCAATCACGCAGAGCACCTAACACTGTAAAAAAAGAATTGTTGGTTTAACTTAAAAAAGTAAGTTACCTGGTTGCCTTAAAATTTTGAGTTCATTGAAATTAAAAATGTGAGTTAATACAATGAAGGTAATTGGTTTAATCTACAGAAACTCAAAATATTATATTATCTGAACCACATTAATTATTGAAGTTGATTTGACAAAAGAAAAATGTTGTGATAAATCATGAAAATAATTTTTTTGCAGTGTAGAAACTCTGGTTGTGCAAAATTCAAAATGGGCTCTCTTTGAATTGATGAATATGAATTTGAATTAAATTGGCCACACCCAACAGGAAGTTGAACTGATATTTGAACTGGAATGACAATACTAAATAGTAATTCAAAGTTCAACATAGGTAATGCTTTCTAGGGTACATAAGCATAATGCATAAATGTTTTTCCTCGCTGGTCCAAAACTAAAAAAGTATTAAATATGATTAATAATAAATTAATAAAAAAAAAAAAAATATATATATATATATATAAAATATATACAATAAAATAAATTAAATTAATACAATAAATTTGCTTTTTGTTAAATTAATTAAGTAATTATTTGTTATTTTATTTTATATTTATTTAATTATTTATTTGTTATTTATTTTAATATTTTTTATTTTATATTTATTTAATATATAATATATAATATATACATAATCTGTTAATTTATTAAATAATTATAAATGTGTAATTTATAAATATTTAAATATTTATAAATGTGTAAATATATATATATATATATATATATATATATATATATATATATATATATATATATATTTGTTTGTTTTAAATGTATTTAATATATTTTATTTTATATTTATTTACAGTTTTTCTCAGTCGCTTTGGTACATTTCTCAGATCAGAATTGAAATTCTCAAAACTACCTGTTCAATTCTCACATCATTGTGTCACTTGTGCACATCAAAAAAGCAGTTTCTCATTTCTTTGAACAAGTTGCAAATGCTTTGGTACATCCATGCAAATGATTATGTACAATTCTCTGTTGTTTCCTACATTATCAGTTGCTTATGTCATGTTGATCAAAATGTATTATATTGGGTCTCTGTTGAATAGTCTCACCCCCCACAACATTTAGGCACAAGCTCATAGCATAAGTCTTTATACATGCAAAATGGTTGAACAAGTTATCATAATATGTCAAGCATATTTCTATACTTTCTATATTTCCATTAGACTTTTTTTTCTAAATCTGTCCTGAATTGGTAAATTGCTCCCAGGTGAATCTTGACTTTCTCTAACGACATGACTCAATAACGACATGACTCAATGACTCAATGACATGTTCTGTCAATAAAATACAGTACAAACAGTAAGAGAGTAAATTTGAATCTTTTCCATTCTCTTGCAATTACACTCACACATACACTAAGATGTAACTTATAATTGACAATAATTGTCATCAAAACTTTAGCCATAGTTTCCATCAGAACGTCCCTCCAGAGTAAACGGTTATATTGAGAACATGACTAAACAATTTGACTGTCTTATCCGTACACAATGACACAAGGACTTGTCATTCTGATGGCACTGACATGTTCATTGACACAGATATTTACTTTTGAGAGATGAACTAAGGATTTTGAGTAAGAGAGTGGCTTTTGCAGGTTATCCATGGTGTTTTGCTATTTGTACAAATTGTTTTGAGAAATGCACTTACTGTTTTGCAAATTGTGAGTTTGATTCGAGAAATGAACCAAAGCGACTGAGAAAAACTGTAATACATAATATATACACAATTTGTTAGTTTATTAAATATATTAAATGTGTATGAAATATTTACTATATATATATATATATACACACACACACACACACACACACACATCAAATATATATCATAATTAAATATTATATGTATTATAAAGTATAATAGTATAGTTATATAGTATTATAATATAAATATTATAATATCAGCTTATTTAGTTTATATACTAAAACCTGAAAAGCTCTTTGCACCCAAGCTCCTCCAGGATGAAGAACACATTGTTCTTTTATCTATCTGCTGTGAGAGAATCCTGAGAGCTGTCACAGCCCGTCAAGCTTGGCATCACATAGAGACGTCAAACAGTGCTGATATGTTTTATGGATTTTATAGACCGGAGATGTAGCATGACGAAACAGAGCGTTCGGTACACCAACAGTATTTCACCGAACTGACACCTGTGCTGAGTGTGAAGAGATGCCTGCTGGTGGAACTGTTGAAATGAATTTGAAATGGACCCCATGATATCTCTCTGAGATTGCAGAATATGTGTGTCGATGGGATCCGCCCATCGTTTGAGTTCTGGGAGAGGGAGATCTTGCGTGTTACGGCTGTGTGGAGGAGAGAACAGCTCGGCCCGGCTCTGAATCAGCCTCTCAGTTTCACCGTCAGGTCTGTGATCTCTGAAAGAGCGTCTCGCTCCACTGACGACCTCAGCTTTCATCTTAAATGCTAACCCATCACCTACGGCTTTGGTTACCGCTGTAGTGACAGCTTCAAATGAGTAAAGATGTGCTTCTCCTCATACAAAGATGGTTTTTGAGTGGGAAATGAGGGCAGTTTTCACAGTAAGCTGGAGGATCAATGTCAGCTTAAGTGTGAGCATAATGCCTGAAAACCACACCAAATTCACTCAGTCAGTACAGCCTGAGAAAATATTGAGTTCATGTAGAGCTAATTGGGATCGCATGTATATAGAAACATAAATACCAAAAAAAAAAAAAAAAAAAAAAAAGATTATTTACAAGTCTAAAAGTACACCAGGGTTTCTCAATTGAATTGAGAATGCTTTTTAAATTGACATTTTTTGGTTCAATTTTTTCAATTGAATTGGAATCGAGGAAGCTAACAGGATGCTGAATTGCAACTGAAATTTGAATGTAAGGAAGTAGAGTTACAATTAATTTAAATTCAAAGAAATTTATATGACTGTAATGTGTATCTATAAAAGTAAAACCTTGTTTGAAAGTTTTGAAAAATATTTAGACAAACAGACAGAATGATAGAACGATAGAACGATAGATAGATAGATAGAACAATAGATAGAACGATAGAACGATAGATAGATAGATACAGTAGAACAATAGATAGATAGAACAATAGATAGAATGATAGATTGAACGATAGATCGATAGATAGAATGATAGATTGAACGATAGAACGATAGATAGATAGATAGATAGATACAGTAGAACAATAGATAGATAGAACGATAGATAGAACGATAGATAGAATGATAGATTGAACGATAGATAGATAGAACGATAGATAGATAGATAGATTGATAGATAGAATGATAGATTGAACAAGATAGATAGATTGAATGATAGATAGATAGATAGAATGATAGATAGATAGATAGATAGAATGATAGATTGAACGATACAACGATAGATAGATAGATAGATAGATAGATAGATAGATAGATAGATAGATAGATAGATAGATAGATAGATAGATAGATTGATTGAACGATAGATAGATAGATAGATAGATAGATAGATAGAATGATAGATAGATAGATAGATAGATAGATAGAATGATAGATTGAACGATAGACAGAACGATAGAACGATAGATAGATAGATAGATAGATTGATTGAACGATAGATAGATAGATAGATAGATAGAATGATAGATAGAACGATAGATAGATAGATAGATACATTAGAACAATAGATAGATAGAACGATAGATAGATAGATAGATAGATAGATTGAACGATAGACAGAACGATAGATAGATAGATAGATAGATAGATAGATAGATAGATAGATAGATAGATAGATAGATACAGTAGAACAATAGATAGATAGAACGATAGATAGAATGATAGATTGAACGATAGATAGATAGATAGATTTATGTTATGTGGTTGCTAAGGTGTTTTTTAGTGTGTTGCTAGGCAATTGTAGAGTTTTTCATGCCTTATTTACCCAACCAGCAAGTTGAATGGTTAAATTAAATCAATGTGATTTTACAAAACTGGGTCTTGTAGTGATAAACAGAAGTAAAGTCATCTTATATAATTGCCTGTGTTTTTCTTCTTGACAGATTTATGACTGTCTTGTTAGTGTTCATTTGTAGACCTGTTGGCTCTCATTAGCAGTTCCTCGGGCTGTGTGTAAATGCAATTATAAATGTTACACCCTCTACGAACTGCCCCACTGGAGGGCAGTATAATGTTCTGTGTCTGAGGAATATCCTGTCATGGGACTTTTTTTTCTTGTGCAATCAGAGTCTTTAATCCATCAAATGGTCAGTCAGAGAAAGTGCCTCAGACTCACTGAATCAATCACAGCAGCTGTCAATGCTGTGGCGTCCTCTCCACTCGCTGGCCTGCCGAAGGGGACAACAGGGTCTTCACTGGGACAGATTAACCTGTGATTGCACCAGACAGCCTGTGCGTCTGACATATCATGCCTCATGCTGCTGATCTGGGGTCAGATGTGCACTTAATCATACTGAATTGTAAGATAATCACTGGGGAAGATAAGCTCAGATATGCAGTGGAGATTGGTGGTGAATAGGTGGAGTTTGACAGGTTAACTTCCAGCTCCTCGAGTCGTGAGCTCTGTTTCTTTGGTTGTCAGTGTGAGAAACTGGGTTTGTTCCAAAACATAGAGAGCTGCCTACCTAGGCAGCATTTAAAGGCATCATAAGTGCGCTCACTTGAATGCCTCATTTAGCTTTTTCTGAAAAGACATTACAGCAAGAACATTAAAGGAGAAATGTCCATGTAATGTTGACACGTGATATGTGACACTATATTTTAAAAGCTACGATTAGCCAAATATATATATATATATGCTTTTTTCCATATTGGTGGAGTCGTTAGCTTAGCAACATGGCAACTTTATCGAAATCGATTGTGATCTAGTCCCTTAAGTTAGCATGCTTCCTTAAAAGACCGCTGCCTTTGTAGGCAGTAGACAACTCACTAGGTTTTGGAACACAGCCACTATCTCTGTCAGCCTGTTTAGATGTGTGTGAGAGAGAAAGAGCAGGCTAAAGTGGAGAAATAGCTCGAGGTGTGATCTTATCTGATGTTAACTGAAGAATGACACCATAATGGAACAGCAAGGGTGTAATTATTCTCTTCTCTTCTTCTCTCCTCGCTCCCTCCTTCTCTCCACCCCTCTATGCTCTGCCCTCTCTGACAAATTAAGATTAATGGCAGAGATAAGCGCTGGTTCCTGCCTGTCTCTGCTGCATCGAGTCACAGCTCCAGTGTGTGAATGGGAATCCCCATTTCAGATCGGTTCTCACTCTCATGATGTAAATCTTGCTCAGTGTGCAAAGTTTAGGATGTTGGATTATGAGTGTGTGTATAGCGTTAATAACATTCATATGGATTTGGCATCAGCTCTCATCATATTTTATGGTCAGGGGTACAGACTGGGGGCCTGGTTTGAAAAAAATGAATACATAAATTATTGTGTGACAGTATGGTTGTGAAGCGTTACTGCAAAATATAGGCTAGTTACATAATGTGATGAACTACACGTGTGCTGCACCCGAAATCACATACTTTATAGTAGGTACTAGATTTGGTTTGAAACTTACTTTGTGACCTTTAAAAAAGTATTTTCTATACAGTATGAATGTGTGTAGTATGAATGAAATTCGGACGTACTGTCACTGTCATGTAACCTACCAGAGTCAGTTGCGTAGCTTTACTACCATTCATAAATCCTCTCCCGTTACCTCATGGGTTAGTAAAGGGTCCATCGAATGCACACTTTAGAATCTCGCAGGAAGTAGTAGGTCATCTGTGCACTTTTTGACTACTGTTCTTTAAATACTATGTATTCAGACATACTATGTTTTTCACATACTGTATACTAGGGAAGTATTCGCTTTCGGACATAGCGATGATGATTGAAGTTAGTGAAGAGAAAGTACAGAATTCAGTCAAAACTTTTTTAATCTAATGCAATATTATTCAAACACTAAGGGCAAGATTTACTAACGCAACCTGGTTTTGGCGTAGTGAAAAATTAGCGCTGGAAAGTCACAGTTATTTTTGCACCTGACCTTATTGCATATGCATTTGTAGGAGTTTTCTTTTCAGACGCTGAATTTATGGGAGGAGAGTATTTAAAGAGGACCTATAATGCCCCTTTTACATGATGTAATATATGTAAGTCTCTGGTGTCTCCAGAATGTGTCTGTGAATTTTCTCAAAATACCCCACAGATCATTTATTATAGCTTGTCAAATTTGCCCCTATTTGGGTGTGAGCAAAAACATACCGTTTTTGTGTGTGTCCCTTTAAATGGAAATGAGCTGCTGCTCCCAGCCTGCTTTCCAGAAGAGGGCGGAGCTTTAACAGCTCACGCTTCGGTTGCTCAACAACAACAAAGCTGGAGAATCTCACGCAGCCAAAATGAGGATTGTCAGTAACGGTGTTCAGCCTTACATTGTTCAAACCGGAGTCGACACTGATGGAGAGACTCAGGAAGAAGTTACAACTTTTACAATGAAACTGGACATTTCTGAATGGTTAGTGGATAAATTTATGTAGTTGATGTGGAGAACTCATCGACTAGCATGTGCTGTCATGTTAATCTTTTGTGCAAATCCAGTGTTGAATTGAACCTTGTTGGTGAAGCAGTCCGGCGTAAAGTGACGGCATGACAACAACACTCTACTACAACAACTCTTCCTCTTCTCTAAAGCAGCCCAACATGGCCTCGCCCCCTTTGTTGCATGTTCCTGGGGGCGGGGTTTATGTAAATTCTGGGGTTTGTGATGTCTCCAACCCGGGAAGAAGCTCGTTGTAGTCCCAACCATTTGTTGTAGTTTTTAAAAAGCGATTTCTATAAAAGAAAATATCTCCCTTTGCATTGAACTTTGAGTGTCCTAACTTTGCAGATGTTATTCATGCTCAAACAGCAACATTACACACTAACTAAAGTAAAAAAAAAGTGAAATCATAATCAAGGACCCCTTTAAATTAATCACGCAAGGTGATTTACTAAGGTTTGCGCTAGTCAATTTACTGGTATTTGCACCATTATTTACCGCAAAAGAAGCATGTCTTAAACCAGATGCTAATTTGCTCTGCTCTTGTTAGATTGTGTTGGTCATTATGGAAATAATTTGGTGGTGTCTGTGTTCTTTAATTTGCGCGTTGTCAGTAGATCACGCGTATAACTTCCCACTCCCAATCTGCTCTTTTTTTGGAATTGCACTCTCACGCTAATTTGCCCTTATTAGTAATTATAGCCCTAAATCTTTTTAATCTAATGCAATAATATTCTAGGTGTTCAAATCACTTTATGTGTGAGATTGAGGTTTAGTTTTATATATTTGAAAACACTGCTTTGAGTGTGTGTGTGTGTGTGTGTGTGTGTGTGTGTGTGTGTCTAACCTCTGTGATACAGGTTTAGGGGGAATTGTGTTTCAGCACTACAGAGGGTCTTTCCTTAATCCTTTCACACCCTTTGAGTGACCCAGGCTCAGGAGTCTGTCCTCTGACAGAGACACACAGAGAGAGACAGAGAAAGGTATAGAATAAAGGAGAAGAGATTATCCTCCATTCCTGATGTAATTCACTGTGTGTTTGCATACCAAACGCCTCGGAGAAATTCCCATTGAAGTAGAGCATTGGAGAAACGTCACGCGTGAGCGTCCACATAATCCCCACAAAGAGGGTAAAATGAAACCCGATTTGTGATCAATATCATTTTAATTCCATTTTCTTTGATATATATTGAAAAGCAACATTTCAAGACCAAATGTCAGACCAGAAACAATAAATAAGAGGACATGTTGAGCTTCTAATTAATTGAGATACAAAGCATAAAATAATAATAGTAATTTTGAAAGTTTTGTCATTTCAAAACCTATTATTTTCCTTTTATTTCTTTAATATGCTCCTGTGACCTGATGAAAACCCTGTAGATGGACACACTCTAAAAAATGCTGGGTTAAAAACAACCCAAGTTGGGTTGAAAATGGACAAACCCAGCAATTGGGTTGTTTTAACCCAGTGGTTGGGTTAAATGTTTGCCCAACGTGCTGGGTAGTTTTATTTAACTCAACTGTTGTATAAAAATTACTGTATTGCTTGCTTAAAATGAACCCAAAATATGCTGGAAATTAACATTTATTAATATGTTTAATAAATGAGCATTTATTAATAAGATAATGAATAATAAACAATAAACATTTATTAAATTGCTTATTAATAAATGTACACCTTTTGATTATTATTGTTGCCTCTAGTAATTATGTGTCTAATTTTTAATTTCTCACCTATTTTGGATTCATTTTAAGCCAGCCATATAGTCATTTTTAATCAGTAGTTGGGTTAAATAAAACTACCCAGCAGGTTGGGCAAACATTTAACCCAACCACTGGGTTAAAACAACCCAATTGCTGGGTTTGTACATTTTCAACCCAACTTGGGTTGTTTTTAACCAAACATTTTTTAGAGTGCATTATTGAAGCTTGAGTATTATTGAACATGCACACATCAGAAATGTGTATATAATATACAGTGTAGATGGTCTTTTTTTTTTTTTTTTTTACACCAACTGGAGAACTGTAGCATGTGAATTTATTGCATTCATCACATTGTATATCTGAGCAGAGCATGTTATCAAGTTGAAATTTCGCTTATAATCAGTTCTCAATTAGTAAAAATGAGTAAAAGTCAGCTTCATGACTTCAGTGTTAAATATGCTTCTTTTGAGCAATTACATCGCCCTATAAAAATAACAAAACATAAAAATACTGTCGTTAATGACAGCCGATAGCTTTGTATTTAAAGCTTTAGTTCGGACCGTTTATGTCAAAAGGTTTAACGTGGGCCAGGTGAATACATGTTGAATCAGGTTGAGTTCAGAGCGAGGTTGAGTTTGACTGTGGCGTCAGCTCAAATTTCTAATGTTTTGGAGGAAGAGATTTAGTCAAAATTCCCTGAAATGCACTTTACATATCTGACTGTCAATAGCTGCACATGGAAGAATGATTTTAATGTCTACGCACATATTTACATTTGTTCGTTCAGCAGATGCGTTTCATTCATATGAGAAAATATAATACAAGTAGTGCTATCATACCAAATTACAGATAATGTTTTCATAACTTAATGGTAACATTAGCAAAACATTCTTGTGTAAAATAACAGCTACTTGAGTACAATAGCTTAAGAGTTTGTCTGAGATGAAGTGCTTTTTCTAAAATCATGAATGTCCACCTTACAGGGTGGCAGCAGAGAGCTGATTTTCAGCAGCAGGATAAACATGGTCAACATGATTTCACCGAGTACAGCATGATTATGGATCAACATCTTTGTTGGTTTGAGGGACAAGTTTACAGTAAATTAAGTTTAGGCTTACAGCAAGGTTTGGTGTTTGTTTTTTTTTAAGGTGCATTTCCCTCTGATTTTAGAGATGAGTTATGGGTAGTGTTAGGTTTATTATTAGGGATAGGGTTAGGACTACATTTTCGGACAGGAATGTTGTTCCGGGATCAACTTGGCAACATGACCTGATAAACACACACTCCTGCTGCCCCCTGCTGGCTGAAACCCAGCTCACACCCCTGAGTGTCTTATCAAATAATGCACAATATAAACAAAGTCCAAGAGCCAAAGGTCCAGTTTATGCAGTGATTATGGGAAATTACATCATACCGTGACTCACAATGGCCTGATAGTCCTGTAAAAGCATATAATCATAATCTGAACCATTAGATTTTATGAGTCAGTTTTTTGATACTATAGACTTTAAAAGTCAGTGAATCTGTGAGTGAGCAATGTTGTTTTTTTCTATTGTGGTCTTACTGGTCTCTTAGTAAAGTACACAGACATTATCACCCGGTTTCGCAGCCTAGTCCCAGACTAAAATGTGTGTTTAAGCTGTTTTACTTAAAAGTAACTTGCACTGACATATCTTAAAACATGTCAGTGCAATTGTTTTGTCTCAGGTGCACACCAGTAATGTTTATAAAACCTACATAAATGTCCTAATATTGAACTAAGGCATAATCCTGGCTTCTAATCTAAGCCCTGTCTGTGAAACCAAGCCTGTGCTTTAGCCTTAAAAATGAACACAAGATCCTCATCACTCTAGAAAGATTTATTATTGTAATAAAAAATTAGGATAATATTTACAGAATATTTGAGAAATGTGTGATATAACATAATTGTAATATATTGACAGTTTATAATTTAAAAAAGCCAATAAAACCAACAGCATTTGATGCGTAAGCATATAAATAGTAAGCACTAAATATTTTCACATAAAATATGCAAAAAAAAAAAAAAAAAAAAGAGTATTAAATTGGATAAAGGAACTGATAGAAGTAAATTTAGGATCTTAATAGAAAATCTAAACAAGTAAATGACATTTCAAAACGTTTTTGATATTAATTTCTTAAACATAAGTGCAATAAAATATATGCAGTGGCCTATAAAAATATTTGAACACTTAAGTCACTTAAAACATGCATCAGATAAAATATGAAAACAAAAGGCATTCATTTTTTTAAAGAAACAGCACAAGCACAACATTTCATAAAGCAAAAGCACAAAAAGCATAGGCCTATGAGATGCTGTTATCTAATGCAATGACAATTTTAGTGTGATTTAAGAGTACAAACACTTTTAGGCTTTAGTGTGTATATATAGCCTATAACTAATACAATTTTGTGGTCATGGCAAACACAATTCAGATAAGTTCAGTTCTGCAATTCACTACACAGTTAATGTGTCAGTTCCAAAATAATGGGCTCAGTTCAGCTCAGGTCTGAAAATCATCTCCCGTTAAGACCCGTTCACACAAAGAATAACTATAAAGATAACTATAATACGATAACATTCTGTTTTTTATAAGCATGTGCTGCGGTTATGTCATGTGCCGCATTAATTGCTTGAGCACTTCAAAGGAAGGTGGATTCTGATTGGCTGTCAATGTTCCGTTATCGTTATAGTTTTGTCTTTATCGTTAACATTATAGTAATCGTCTTTGGTGTAAATGGATCTTTATACAGATTTTGTTTTCATTTTAGTACATCATGATCTCTTTCGGCGCATCCTCCGTTGGTTTTTCCTGCTCTTTGCGGCGCGTGTATGCGGCGTGGACGTACAGATAGACCACGAGGATGGAGCCCACGTTGAGGAAGATGTACGGTATCAGAAGGAAAAACCCCACATGTAGCTTAATGTTTACATTTTGCAACTTCACTTGGGTCGTATCGGCTTTCACCAGTGTCTGGAACATCTCGCCTAGGTAGGCGTTCGACACGTACAGAATCAGCGCCAAGCTGGCCACACATACTAGACAAGAGATAGGACACATAAAGGTCTTGAAACTACATTTATTATTATTTAAACCTAAAGTTTTAGACCTCTAAACATTTTTAAAGTGTCATAACGTAAATTGAAGAGTAAATATTTAAGATTCTGCACTATTTCTAATCAAATGCAAGGAAAATAGTGTGTGAGATTCAAATTTCTTGGTTTGACATAAATGTGAGTGTGTATGATTTCTCACCGCTAAGTCCACTGCATGTGTACAGCCCTATTGGTCCCATGTAAGTCTGATATGGGTTGCTGAAGCTGTTATAGAGTGCAACCAGAATACTGCCTGCAGACCCCAAAAGAGCCAGTCCCAACAGGATAACAACCAGAGCGTGCAGGATAATTGGAGCTCCTGATAATTTCACCAGACGATCAAACACTAAGAGAAAAAGACTGTATTATAATGGGCATAGATTGAAGAATAAGAATGCACAAAACATTGATTTTAAAGGGTTAGTTCACACAAAATTGAAAATTCTGTTATCAGTTACTCTCATGTTGTCCCTAACCCGTAAGACTTTCTTTCATCTTTGGAACACAAATAAAGATCATTTTAATAAAATCTGAGTGATTTCTGCCCCTCCATTGCAAGAAAAAAATTGGTTCATTGGCTCATCGGTTCTTGCGGAAGCTCAAACATCCTGTGTAACACGTGAGAATGAACCTCATCGGTTCTTGTGGAAGCTCAAAGTGCTGCGTAACACGTGAGAATGAACCTCATTGGTTCTTGCGGAAGCTCAAAGTGCTGCATAACACGAGAGAATGAACCTCATTGGTTCTTGCGGAAGCTCAAACCTGCAGCGTAACATGAGAATGAATCTCATCTGTTCTTGCGGAAACTCAAACGTGCTGTGAAACACACGAAAATAAACCTCACTGGTTCTTGCGGAAACTCAAATGTGTTGCGTAACATGAGAATGAACCTCATTGGTTCTTGAGGAAGCTCAAATGTGTTGCGTAACACGAGAATGAACCTCAATGGTTCTTGAGGAAGCTCAAATGTGTTGCGTAACACAAGAATGAACCTCATTGGTTCTTGCGGAAGCTCAAATGTGTTGCGTAACACGAGAATGAACCTCATTGGTTCTTGCGGAAACTCAAACGTGTTGCGTAACACGAGAATGAACCTCAATGGTTCTTGCGGGAGCTCAAACATGCTGTGAAACACACGAGAATGAACCTCATTGGTTCTTGCGGAAGCTCAAACGTGTTGCGTAACACGAGAATGAACCTCATCGGTTCTTGAGGAAGCTCAAACATACTGTGAAACACACGAGAATGAACCTCATCGGTTCTGGAGGAAGCTCAAATGTGTTGCGTAACATGAGAATGAACCTCATTGGTTCTTGTGGAAGCTCAAACGTGTTGCGTAACACGAGAATGAACCTCATCGGTTCTTGAGGAAGCTCAAACGTGTTGCGTAACACGAGAATGAACCTGATCGGTTCTTGAGGAAACTCAAATGTGTTGCGTAACACGAGAATGAACCTGATCGGTTCTTGAGGAAACTCAAATGTGTTGCGTAACACGAGAATGAACCTGATCGGTTCTGGAGGAAGCTCAAATGTGTTGCGTAACACGAGAATGAACCTCATCGGTTCTTGAGGAAACTCAAACGTGTTGCGTAACACGAGAATGAACCTCATCGGTTCTTGAGGAAACTCAAACGTGTTGCGTAACACGAGAATGAACCTCATCGGTTCTTGAGGAACCTCAAACGTGTTGCGTAACACGAGAATGAACCTCATCGGTTCTTGAGGAACCTCAAACGTGTTGCGTAACACGAGAATGAACCTCATCGGTTCTTGAGGAAGCTCAAATGTGTTGCGTAACACGAGAATGAACCTCATCGGTTCTTGAGGAAGCTCAAACGTGTTGCGTAACACGAGAATGAACCTCATCGGTTCTTGAGGAAGCTCAAACGTGTTGCGTAACACGAGAATGAACCTCAATGGTTCTTGAGGAAGCTCAAAGTGCTGCATAACACGAGAGAATGAACCTCATTGGTTCTTGCGGAAGCTCAAACCTGCAGCGTAACATGAGAATGAATCTCATCTGCTCTTGCGGAAACTCAAACGTGCTGTGAAACACACGAAAATAAACCTCACTGGTTCTTGAGGAAACTCAAATGTGTTGCGTAACACGAGAATGAACCTCACTGGTTCTTGTGGAAGCTCAAACGTGTTGCGTAACACGAGAATGAACCTCATCGGTTCTTGAGGAAACTCAAACGTGTTGCGTAACACGAGAATGAACCTCATCGGTTCTTGAGGAACCTCAAACGTGTTGCGTAACACGAGAATGAACCTCATCGGTTCTTGAGGAACCTCAAACGTGTTGCGTAACACGAGAATGAACCTCATCGGTTCTTGAGGAAGCTCAAATGTGTTGCGTAACACGAGAATGAACCTCATCGGTTCTTGAGGAAGCTCAAACGTGTTGCGTAACACGAGAATGAACCTCATCGGTTCTTGAGGAAGCTCAAACGTGTTGCGTAACACGAGAATGAACCTCAATGGTTCTTGAGGAAGCTCAAATGTGTTGCGTAACACGAGAATGAACCTCATTGGTTCTTGTGGAAGCTCAAAGTGCTGCGTAACACGAGAGAATGAACCTCATTGGTTCTTGCGGAAGCTCAAACCTGCAGCGTAACATGAGAATGAATCTCATCTGTTCTTGCGGAAACTCAAACGTGCTGTGAAACACACGAAAATAAACCTCACTGGTTCTTGAGGAAACTCAAATGTGTTGCGTAACACGAGAATGAACCTCATCGGTTCTGGAGGAAGCTCAAATGTGTTGTGTAACACGAGAATGAACCTCATCGGTTCTTGAGGAAACTCAAACATGTTGTGTAACACGAGAATGAACCTCACTGGTTCTTGTGGAAGCTCAAATGTGTTGCGTAACACGAGAATGAACCTCATCGGTTCTTGAGGAAGCTCAAATGTGTTGCGTAACACGAGAATGAACCTCACTGGTTCTTGTGGAAGCTCAAACGAGTTGCGTAACACGAGAATGAACCTCACTGGTTCTTGTGGAAGCTCAAATGTGTTGCGTAACACGAGAATGAACCTCATTGGTTCTTGTGGAAGCTCAAACGAGTTGCGTAACACGAGAATGAACCTCACTGGTTCTTGCGGAAACTCAAACGAGTTGCGTAACACGAGAATGAACCTCACTGGTTCTTGTGGAAGCTCAAACGAGTTGCGTAACACGAGAATGAACCTCACTGGTTCTTGTGGAAGCTCAAATGTGTTGCGTAACATGAGAATGAACCTCATCGGTTCTGGAGGAAGCTCAAATGTGTTGCGTAATACGAGAATGAACCTCATTGGTTCTTGCGGAAACTCAAACCTGCTGCGTAACACGAGAATGAACCTCATTGGTTCTTGCGGAAACTCAAACGTGTTGCGTAACACAAAATTGAACCTCATTGGTTCTTGCGGAAACTCAAACATGTTGCGTAACATGAGAATGAACCTCATCGGTTCTTGAGGAAGCTCAAATGTGTTGCGTAACACGAGAAAGAACCTCATTGGTTCTTGCGGAAACTCAAATGAGTTGCGTAACACGAGAATGAACCTCATCGGTTCTGGAGGAAGCTCAAATGTGTTGCGTAATACGTAAATGAACCTCATTGGTTCTTGCGGAAACTCAAACGTGTTGCGTAACACGAGAATGAACCTGATCGGTTCTGGAGGAAGCTCAAATGTGTTGCGTAACACGAGAATGAACCTCAATGGTTCTTGCGGAAACTCAAACGTGCTGTGAAACACACGAGAATGAACCTCATTGGTTCTTGAGGAAACTCAAACATGTTGTGTAACACGAGAATGAACCTCACTGGTTCTTGTGGAAGCTCAAATGTGTTGCGTAACACGAGAATGAACCTCATCGGTTCTTGAGGAAGCTCAAATGTGTTGCGTAACACGAGAATGAACCTCACTGGTTCTTGTGGAAGCTCAAACGAGTTGCGTAACACGAGAATGAACCTCACTGGTTCTTGTGGAAGCTCAAATGTGTTGTGTAACATGAGAATGAACCTCATCGGTTCTGGAGGAAGCTCAAATGTGTTGCGTAATACGAGAATGAACCTCATTGGTTCTTGCGGAAACTCAAACCTGCTGCGTAACACGAGAATGAACCTCATTGGTTCTTGCGGAAACTCAAACGTGTTGCGTAACACGAGAATGAACCTCATCGGTTCTTGAGGAAGCTCAAATGTGTTGCGTGACACGAGAATGAACCTCATTGGTTCTTGCGGAAACTCAAACGAGTTGCGTAACACGAGAATGAACCTCATCGGTTCTTGAGGAAGCTCAAATGTGTTGCGTAATACGTAAATGAACCTCATTGGTTCTTGCGGAAACTCAAACGTGTTGCGTAACACGAGAATGAACCTCATCGGTTCTGGAGGAAGCTCAAATGTGTTGCGTAACACGAGAATGAACCTCAATGGTTCTTGCGGAAACTCAAACGTGCTGTGAAACACACGAGAATGAACCTCAATGGTTCTTGTGGAAGCTCAAACATACTGTGAAACACACGAGAATAAACCTCATCGGTTCTGGAGGAAACTCAAACGTGCTGAGTAACATGAGAATGAACCTCGTTGGTTCTGGTGGAAGCTCAAATGTGCTGAGTAACATGAGAATGAACCTCATCGGTTCTGGAGGAAGCTCAAATGTGCTGAGTAACATGAGAATGAACCTCATCGGATCTGGAGGAAGCTCAAATGTGCTGAGTAACATGAGAATGAACCTCATCGGTTCTGGTGAAAGCTCAAATGTGCTGAGTAACATGAGAATGAACCTCATCGGTTCTGGTGGAAGCTCAAATGTGCTGAGTAACATGAGAATGAACCTCATCGGTTCTGGAGGAAACTCAAACGTGCTGAGTAACATGAGAATGAACCTCATTGGTTCTGGTGGAAGCTCAAATGTGCTGAGTAACATGAGAATGAACCTCATCGGTTCTGGTGGAAGCTCAAATGTGCTGAGTAACATGAGAATGAACCTCATCGGTTCTGGGGGAAGCTCAAATGTGCTGAGTAACATGAGAATGAACCTCATCGGTTCTTGCGGAAACTCAAACGTGCTGAGTAACATGAGAATGAACCTCATCGGATCTGGAGGAAGCTCAAATGTGTTGCGTAACACGAGAATGAACCTCATTGGTTCTTGTGGAAACTCAAACCTGCTGCGTAACACGAGAATGAACCTCATCGGTTCTTGCGGAAACTCAAACGTGCTGAGTAACATGATAATGAACCTCACTGGTTCTTGTGGAAACTCAAACGTGCTGTGAAACACACGAGAATAAACCTCATCGGATCTGGAGGAAGCTCAAATGTGCTGAGTAACATGAGAATGAACCTCATCGGTTCTGGGGGAAGCTCAAATGTGCTGAGTAACATGAGAATGAACCTCATCGGTTCTTGCGGGAGCTCAAACATGCTGTGAAACACACAAGAATGAACCTAATCGGATCTGGAGGAAGCTCAAATGTGCTGAGTAACATGAGAATGAATCTCATCGGTTCTTGAGGAAGCTCAAATGTGCTGAGTAACATGAGAATGAACCTCATTGGTTCTTGCGGAAACTCAAACGTGCTGAGTAACATGAGAATGAACCTCATCGGATCTGGAGGAAGCTCAAATGTGCTGAGTAACATGAGAATGAACCTCATCGGATCTGGAGGAAGCTCAAATGTGCTGAGTAACATGAGAATGAACCTCATCGGTTCTTGCGGAAACTCAAACGTGCTGAGTAACATGAGAATGCACCTCATCGGATCTGGAGGAAGCTCAAATGTGCTGAGTAACATGAGAATGAACCTCATCGGTTCTTGCGGAAACTCAAACGTGCTGAGTAACATGATAATGAACCTCACTGGTTCTTGTGGAAACTCAAACGTGCTGTGAAACACACGAGAATAAACCTCATCGGATCTGGAGGAAGCTCAAATGTGCTGAGTAACATGAGAATGAACCTCATCGGTTCTGGGGGAAGCTCAAATGTGCTGAGTAACATGAGAATGAACCTCATCGGTTCTTGCGGGAGCTCAAACATGCTGTGAAACACACAAGAATGAACCTAATCGGATCTGGAGGAAGCTCAAATGTGCTGAGTAACATGAGAATGAATCTCATCGGTTCTTGAGGAAGCTCAAATGTGCTGAGTAACATGAGAATGAACCTCATTGGTTCTTGCGGAAACTCAAACGTGCTGAGTAACATGAGAATGAACCTCATCGGATCTGGAGGAAGCTCAAATGTGCTGAGTAACATGAGAATGAACTTCATCGGTTCTGGGGGAAGCTCAAATGTGCTGAGTAACATGAGAATGAACCTCATCGGTTCTTGCGGAAACTCAAACGTGCTGAGTAACATGAGAATGAACCTCATCAGATCTGGAGGAAGCTCAAATGTGCTGAGTAACATGAGAATGCACCTCATCGGATCTGGAGGAAGCTCAAATGTGCTGAGTAACATGAGAATGAACCTCATCGGTTCTTGCGGAAACTCAAACGTGCTGAGTAACATGAGAATGAACCTCATCAGATCTGGAGGAAGCTCAAATGTGCTGAGTAACATGAGAATGAACCTCATCGGTTCTTGCGGAAACTCAAACGTGCTGAGTAACATGAGAATGAACCTCACTGGTTCTTGTGGAAACTCAAACATGCTGTGAAACACACGAGAATAAACCTCATCGGTTCTGGAGGAAGCTCAAATGTGCTGAGTAACATGAGAATGAACCTCATCGGATCTGGAGGAAGCTCAAATGTGCTGAGTAACATGAGAATGAACCTCATCGGTTCTGGGGGAAGCTCAAATGTGCTGAGTAACATGAGAATGAACCTCATCGGTTCTTGCGGAAACTCAAACGTGCTGAGTAACATGAGAATGAACCTCATCGGATCTGGAGGAAGCTCAAATGTGCTGAGTAACATGAGAATGAACCTCATCGGTTCTGGGGGAAGCTCAAATGTGCTGAGTAACATGAGAATGAACCTCATCGGTTCTTGTGGAAACTCAAACCTGCTGCGTAACACGAGAATGAACCTCATCGGTTCTTGCGGAAACTCAAACGTGCTGAGTAACATGAGAATGAACCTCACTGGTTCTTGTGGAAACTCAAACGTGCTGTGAAACACACGAGAATAAACCTCATCGGATCTGGAGGAAGCTCAAATGTGCTGAGTAACATGAGAATGAACCTCATCGGTTCTGGGGGAAGCTCAAATGTGCTGAATAACATGAGAATGAACCTCATCGGTTCTTGCGGGAGCTCAAACATGCTGTGAAACACACAAGAATGAACCTCATCGGTTCTGGAGGAAGCTCAAATGTGTTGCGTAACACGAGAATAAACCTCACTGGTTCTTGCGGAAACTCAAACGTGTTGCGTAACACGAGAATGAACCTCATCGGTTCTTGCGGAAACTCAAACGTGCTGAGTAACATGAGAATGAACCTCATCGGATCTGGAGGAAGCTCAAATGTGCTGAGTAACATGAGAATGAACCTCATCGGTTCTTGCGGAAACTCAAACGTGCTGAGTAACATGAGAATGAACCTCACTGGTTCTTGTGGAAACTCAAACATGCTGTGAAACACACGAGAATAAACCTCATCGGTTCTGGAGGAAGCTCAAATGTGCTGAGTAACATGAGAATGAACCTCATCGGATCTGGAGGAAGCTCAAATGTGCTGAGTAACATGAGAATGAACCTCATCGGTTCTGGGGGAAGCTCAAATGTGCTGAGTAACATGAGAATGAACCTCATCGGTTCTTGCGGAAACTCAAACGTGCTGAGTAACATGAGAATGAACCTCATCGGATCTGGAGGAAGCTCAAATGTGCTGAGTAACATGAGAATGAACCTCATCGGTTCTGGGGGAAGCTCAAATGTGCTGAGTAACATGAGAATGAACCTCATCGGTTCTTGTGGAAACTCAAACCTGCTGCGTAACACGAGAATGAACCTCATCGGTTCTTGCGGAAACTCAAACGTGCTGAGTAACATGAGAATGAACCTCACTGGTTCTTGTGGAAACTCAAACGTGCTGTGAAACACACGAGAATAAACCTCATCGGATCTGGAGGAAGCTCAAATGTGCTGAGTAACATGAGAATGAACCTCATCGGTTCTGGGGGAAGCTCAAATGTGCTGAATAACATGAGAATGAACCTCATCGGTTCTTGCGGGAGCTCAAACATGCTGTGAAACACACAAGAATGAACCTCATCGGTTCTGGAGGAAGCTCAAATGTGTTGCGTAACACGAGAATAAACCTCACTGGTTCTTGCGGAAACTCAAACGTGTTGCGTAACACGAGAATGAACCTCATTGGTTCTTGTGGAAACTCAAACGTACTGTGAAACACACGAGAATGAACCTCATCGGTTCTGGAGGAAACTCAAACGTGTTGCGTAACACGAGAATGAACCTCATCGGTTCTTGCGGAAACTCAAATATGCTGGGAAACACACGAGAATAAACCTCATTGGTTCTTGCGGAAACTCAAACCTGCTGCGTAACACGAGAATGAACCTCATCGATTCTTGCGGGAGCTCAAACATGCTGTGAAACACACGAGAATAAACCTCACTGGTTCTTGCGGAAACTCAAACGTACTGTGAAACACACAAGAATGAACCTCATCGGTTCTGGAGGAAGCTCAAATGTGTTGCGTAACACGAGAATAAACCTCACTGGTTCTTGCGGAAACTCAAACATGCTGGGAAACACACGAGAATAAACCTCACTGGTGCTTGCGGAAACTCAAACGTGTTGCGTAACACGAGAATTAACCTCATCGGTTGTTACGGGAGCTCAAACATGCTGTGAAACACACGAGAATGAACCTCATTGGTTCTTGCACGTCAAGCAAGCATGTTTGAGCTTCTGTTTACCACAACTGATGTGTGAGTTGATCAATGTTTATATGTGAATAAAAGCCTAAATTTAATCTGTTCATCATGTAAAGCGATTGAGTCTCTTCAGAAAATGTGGACTAAACCGCTTAATTCATATGGATTAGACTCACTGTCTCTTTATGAACTTTTTGAAGCATCAAAGTGGTAGTTGTGTAGACTGTCAATGAAAAAACTGCTCAGATCTCATAAAAAAATTCTTAATTTGTGTTCCAAAGATGATCAAAAGTCTTACGGATTTAAAACGACATAAGGGTGAGTAAATGATGACAGAATTTTCATTTTTGGGTGAACTAACCCTTTAAATAAAATGACATAACAAAGTATAAAATTGTCATGTGATAAATATATCGAATGGCGGTTCAAATTCCTGAAAATTCCAAAGGTCGTCTTAGTTCATAATTTGGAATGTCTGTCTGTCTATCTTAAATCATTTACATGAGCTTAATTTGTCTATTGTTTTTATCTTATATGACAGATTTACACTAGAAAATGTAAAATAGCACAATCTAGCATGCAGACATTCAATTGAAGCCTTATTTGAAGCTCACCAGGCACTTTTTCATTATATTTGGAAATCCTGGGGCAGGAGATTTTGGACTCTGTGCCGTTGAAAAGGCCAATTTTGAGACTGGAGGATCCATTGAATTCGTTACTGTCCATCGGTGCGCACTCCATTTCGGCTTCGGCCCAGTCTGTCGACATCCCATAACCCAATAAAATCACTCCACCGACACATAAAAAAGAACTTGACAAGAAATGCAGTAGTTTCTCTGTGGACGGCATTGTTTCTGTGTAACTGGTCTTTTTTTTCTAAGTCCTTGGCTGAGAAATTGTTCAGCTTGTCAAGCAGACCTTTTGTTTCCTGGCTCTTCGTGGCTGGAAAATGGGAGAACTTGGGATGAGGTGAAGTGTTGGTGGGTAATAAATGGTGCTGTATAGGTTGCACTTTGTCACTGATCTGAAACCAGTACCAGGTGTTTCCTTGTAATGGCAAAGGTTGGGACTGAGGTGGGGAAAGCTGATCACAGATAAGCTCATAATGAAACTCATCACCAGGAGGGCAATAAAGTCATAAAGTAATCGTCTGTACAGTCACGGACCACTGCTCGTGTTGTCATGGCATTTATATTGGAGTGCACAACATCATAAACACAGTGACGTGGGTTTGATCAGAAAGAAAAGATCAAGAAACTATCCTCTGGCAGTACAGAAGTCCTGCTTTACTGCTGAGGTGTAACCAGAGCCGTCATTTAGGACCCTTATAATTTTATCACAGGGTGCGTGAATGGGATGGCCTTGGATGTAATGTTTATGGTCCTTACAGTAATAGTTAATAATGAAGCAGTAATATCCATATATATATATATATATATATATATATATATATATATATATATATTATCATTGTTTTTAAATATACATTGTTTAAAACTTTGGCTGTTTGTTTTGTAGTGATGATAATAAAAAAGTAAATGAAAAGGAAGAGATGATATTAAATTAAAAGAAAAGTTTGTTGCATTTATATAATTAGATAGGCCTGTTTAAACATTGTAATAATATCGAAATTGATTACATACACATTACACATTAAAATCCTCATCAGGTAAGAAACATGTTTCGATTATATTCATGTTCTGTATTTCCTGAATTCTATATTTAGATTTACTGTTATGCTTTAAAAGATGTACAAAGTCCGTTCTCCTGTGATACCATATCACCATGGATATTACAACACACCCACGTATAAAACACACGCATGAACACACACACACGCACACACAAGCCAGCGAAAATGTTTGGAATACAGATAAGTAAAATTATAGGGGGAAAAAATAATTAAAGGCATAGTTCACCCAAAAATGAAAATTCACTTACATTCATGTTGTTCCAAGCCTGTATAAGTTTCTTTATTCTGTTGAACACAAAATAATACATTTTAAAGAATGTTGGTAACCAAACAGCTGACTTCCATAGTATTTTTTTCATTTTTCATTTTTGGGTGAACTATCCCTTTAATTATACTTTTAACCAGCAGATGGCGCCTGTTTTTTTTTTTTTTTTTTTTTTTTTTTAAATCAATATGAGAAAACAGAATTGATTAAAACTTATTCATAAATTACATTAGATTAATCATTAACATTATTTATAACTTTAATCATTTTAATTATTTTTAATTAATTATTCTACTTAATTATTTTACATATATATGTATTATAGAATTTTACTGTCCTTTGTTCAGTTTTTTTTTTTTTTTTTGGTTGTTGCTGATAGTGATGATTTAATTGCATTTATTGCACTTAAAACATGCTCTTTATAACTACTGTGCTGAACAGATGCTGTAAAACTAATGGAAACAAAATAATAGTGTAGAATGGTGCGCGTCATGAACGAATGGGAGCAAACATCGGGCGGATGAAGAAATGCCAGAGCTCTGTTGGTCACGTGGAACCGGTTCTTTTTCTTTGCGCGGAGCAGGACGGACCAATCACAGTCGTTTGTGATTACTGGATGAGTTACCCATAAATACAGATCTTTCGAAATAACAGAAACACAACTGAAATAACAGAACCAAAACCACAAAGTTAGTGACATAACTAAAACCAGAAACAGAGTTTAAGGCGTAACTAAAATAATAATTAGATAACATATAAATAATAATTTGTTTTCTCACACGCAAAGCGTTTTACTGAACGAGACTAACCAAAACTAACTAACCAAAAGTTAGAGACAGAGCTATGATCGACAGAACCAGAACCAGAGCTAGATTACACTTTTAATGTTTAAATATATAAGAGAAAAACAAAACAAAAACATTCCTGCTATTTTAATGGAGTTTAATGAAAGAATTCAGCATTTTGAGCCACTGCGCGCCCCCTAGAGGAAGGATACCATATCTGCCACAGGAAACACCAGCATCTTGCCAGCATTTGATTTCCACACTGCGCCTTGGACTCACGCTTGTTCGTTATATTTCAGAAATGGTCGCTAGGCGGCTCTGAACACACGGAGAACTCCGGAGAAGCGGGTGAACCTCTGACAGAGGAGTAAATCTGCAGATCAACACAAATCCTCCTGTTTCCTCCAGCAGCAGCGGTCAGCTTTCACCCAGTCGCCCGGCGCGTTCTGCGCTCCCGACTATCGGATCATAATCATCCGTGCGCTTGAAAAAACTGCGTTCGTGTTGGACTTTACGGTAAGAGATCTAAATAATCTAAATCTAAAGGCTTTTAACTGCAGTATTAAATGTGGCACGTGTGTAGGAATGTTGCTTTTTCATTACGCTGGAGCGCGTAAAGGAGCTGTGCGCTCCCGTGCGTTTGATACACCCATAAATACTCGCATGCAGTCAGCACTTGAGATTGGTTTGTTTTCTATAACGTGTTCTGTTCATCTTTATACATGCGTTTACATGCCTGGTCCATACTGCTCATGATAAACAGAGGATCTCAGGTTGTGATGGAGCGCATTGGCTGTGTTGGTAACCCGGGTGATCTGTAGGTTTCTTCATAATGTGGGTTAGTGGAACGAGCTTTAGGCAAGGAGTGAGACGGGAGTTTTGGGAAAGGCTCTTTGGGACTCACTGTTCACTTCCATCCCCGCAGATCTGCAAAGTGAGCAGCGGAGGAGAGGAATGCCATGCATGCTGTCCTCAGGAGCGTAGGTGTCTTTTACAGTAGCGGCACAACCAGAGACAGAATTAGAAACAAGGTTAGACACAGATTCTGAAGTATTTTTTGAAGAAGTGAGTCTCAATATGTTTTACATCATGACTCTTGTTGTTGTTGAGATGCACACGTAGTTCATGTTTTCAATAAGATAAGCATTCACTGACTCATTTACATTATGAGTGTGGTTTAGGGACAGACATGTCTGCTCTTTTAATGAATCACTTTAATTAACTGCAACTGGTAACTGCAACCATGTTAGTCATAAATGAAAGCAATCTTATATTGTGTTCTTGGCATATTGTGATGCAAAGTATGGCTAATATATTAGAAAACAGAATATCAGATCAGTATAATTTACAAGTCAAACCTACTCACATGCATGAGTAAAATAGCATGTTATTGATGCAGTTTGGAATATTTTCCCTCATGGAAGCAACAATCGCTGATGATAAACTCATATCAAGAGAGTCTGTACTGAAGAGTTGGTTAGAACAGTGTTTCTCTTTGAAAAGAATCATCTTCTCAAGGATTATATTTGGATTCTTATTTAAAGAGGACCTATTATGCCACTTTTACAAGATGTAATATAAGTCTCTGGTGTCTCCAGAATGTGTCTGTGAAGTTTCAGCTCAAAATACACCACAGATCATTTATTATAGCTTGTCAAATTTGCCCCTATTTGCGTGTGAGCAAAAACACACCGTTTTTGTGTGTGTCCCTTTAAATGCGGCCGCTTTCCAGAAGAGGGCGGAGCTTTAACAGCTCACGCTTCGGTTGCTCAACAACAACAAAGCCGGAGAATCTCACGCAGCAAAAATGAGGATTGTCAGTAACGGTGTTCAGCCTTACATTGTTCAAACCGGAGTCAACACTGATGGAGAGACTCAGGAAGAAGTTACAACTTTTAGAATGAAACTGAATGTTTCTGAATGGTTAGTGGATACATTTATGTAGTTGCTGTGGAGGTGATTCAACTCATCGACTAGCATGTGCCGTCATGTTAATCTTTTAATGTTAATTGACCCTCGTTGGTGAAGCAGTCCGGCGTAAAATGACGGCATGGCAATAACACTCTACTACAACAACTCTTCCTCTTCTCTAAAGCAGCCCAACATGGCCCCGCCCCCTTTGTTGTGTGTTCTCGGGGGCGGGGTTTATGTAAATTTGGGGTTTGTGATGTCACCAACCCAGGAAGAAGCTTGTTGTAGTCCTTAAAAAGCGATTTCTGTAAAAGAAAATATCTCCCTTTGCATTGAACTTTGAGCGTCCTAACTTTGCAGATGTTGTTTATGCTCAAACAGCAACATTACACACTATCTAAAGTTAAAAAGTGAAATCATAATCAAGGACCCCTTTAAAATTCCTCAAAAATAAAGGCACTTAAAGTCTTTGTGGATAAATTTATTCCTCCAATATAGAATAGAAAGTCTCAACAGATGCTTGATCCCTCCTGAAGTAGTTCAGATCTGTCCAAATGTTTAAATGATTATTCTGGGTTAAATAAAATTCAAATTCCACAGTATCTGGAAGTCACTTACAGGTGAAGTCTATGGTGCAAAAGTACAATAGAGATTTATGTGAATGCATTTTTGTTTGATGTTCGTAGTTTTACTTCTTTTTAATTTAGAATATAAAAAGATGCATTGTATGGTTTCCTTATTTCTGTAAGAGAAATCCCAGAATCTATTTTTGCTTGCAAGTGTTTCATTTAATAATGTAGGTTAAAACATTTCCTCTGTGTATAGGGATACAGAGCATCAGTGTTTATTATAGTGCCCTGCTGTGTTATGCGTTTAGCATTCTCTTTGAAGCAGTTTTTGTTTTTTGCTTGTGGGTAACAGTGGGAGCTAATTGGTCCAAAGCCGTTGCAGTTTAGTGGGTGAAACCGATTATTTGTTGGGCGCTCGTTAGATCTGTCAGGGTCAGAAGAAAGGCCTGGTGCTTTGTGTAAAGTGTGCAGAGCAAAACGTTCAGGAAGAACACGAATAAAGGCTCATTAGCAGGATTGAAGTTTGTTTGCTTTTGTAATTGAGAGAATTAAGCTGTATAAATTAAGTAAATAGGGATCACGCTCTCCAGCAGGAATTATGGCAATGCACTGATCAGTTGTGTCTTTAAAATTGTTAGTCTACAAAGCATTTACTTACATTAATGAGAGCATCTCCGATATAAAATGCGTCTTGACTTTGTTGGCTCTGTGTTTGTGTCCTGACGCACAGGAGAGAGCAGACGGAAGATCCAGCACATTGTTCGGGCATGTATTCATTTACTGGAACTCTTGGCTATTCTCGTATGTTCAAACGCAGGAAAGTTAAGAAAGGCAGACAGGCAACTTCCTGTGAGGAAAACCCAGGGCTCAGTACTCTCTCTTTCTTCATCTGTCGCTCGCTCGTTTCTACTCCTGTCATTTGACTTTATTTATGTAAAATGATGCAAATGTCCTTTTTGCTCTCTGTAGTTCCTTAAAGCACTTAAAATATTGATAGGATTTTACTAGCAATTTTTTATTTTTTTACAGTAAAACACTGTATTCAAAGTTTTACTGTTAAGTCTTCAAGACTAAATCATTTTATCTTTAAAAATAAATTGGGATTCCACAATGGGCAAATAGAAAACCCATAAGCCTTTGCTTGGAAAAATGTTTAAATGGATTTAAAATTAATATCAGATTTTATTGTGCTATATCAATAATAAAGTGGATATCTTCATTTCAATGATTGACCTAGACCAATGATAACTTTTACTCTCTCTGCATGAAGATATTTTGTTTTAGTAAATAAATGATACCTACTTTTTATATTATATAGGTCTGGAACAAATTAGACAATTTGACCAAGATTTTAAATAAGCTTTTATTTTTGTATTTTTAGTTTTCTGAGTGGTTACTGTGGTGTTCATGATGGTTGTTAGGGTACTTTAAGTGGTTGCTAGAGTGGTTGTTAGGCCATTAAAGGGTTAGTTCACCCAAAAATGAAAATTATGTCATTAATGACTCACCCTCATGTCGTTCCAAACCCGTAAGACCTCCGTTCATCTTCGGAACACAGTTTAAGATATTTTAGATTTAGTCCGAGAGCTTTCTGTCCCTCCATTGAAAATGTATGTACGGTATACTGTCCATGTCCAGAAAGGTAATAAAAACATCATCAAAGTAGTCCATGTGACATCAGTGGGTTAGTTAGAAGTTTTTGAAGCATCGAAAATACATTTTGGTCCAAAAATAACAAAAAATACGACTTTATTCAGCATTGTCTTCTCTTCTGGGTCTGTGTATATCCACAGTGACGCTGCTTCTTCTTCTTCTACGGCGGTTGGCATCCAGCTTATTGGTGCATTACCGCCCCCTTCTGCTCCGGACTGTGACGCGATTAGGACATCCGCGACATGCACACCTACGCACCATTTTAAAAAATATAGCAATACCAAAATACAAACAATGTAGAATAGCTTGAATACAGCGTGCGTCTCCCTCAGACTGTAAACGAAGCTCGGGCGCACTACATAACACGTCATCAGCGTCACTGTCCGGAGCAGAAGGGGGCAGTAATGCACCAATAAGTTGGATGCCAACCGCCGTAAAAGAAGAAGAAGCAGCATCACTGTGGATATACACAGACCCGCAAGAGAATACAATGCTGAATAAAGTCGTATTTTTTGTTATTTTTGAACCAAAATGTATTTTAGATGCTTCAAAAACTTCTAACTAACCCACTGATGTCACATGGACTACCTTGATGATGTTTTTATTACCTTTCTGGACATGGACAGTGCACCGTACCTACACTTTCAATGGAGGGACAGAAAGCTCTCGGACTAAATCTAAAATATCTTAAACTGTGTTCCGAAGATGAACTTACGGGTCTTACGGGTTTGGAACGACATGAGGGTGAGTCATTAATGACATAGTTTTCATTTTTGGGTGAACTAACCCTTTAAGTCAAAAAGCCCACCCCCAAATCTATACATGATATTCTGGTCTCTAGATATAGCCCTCCTTCGATGAAAGTCTATGTAAAAATAAATAATTTGAGGTATAATTAATTTCTGTAGCTCAAATGGTGCAGGAATCATGTCAAAGTTTAATCCTTAGCGTCAAGGGTTTGCTTAAATCCCTAACTTTAACTATGAACCAGGGGTTAAACGGATCGTAGTTGATCTGTGATCCGTATGGATCAGGCTCCACGGTTGTGTTTCACGGATGAATTGCTAAGTTTCATCATGAATTCGGTCTTCACACGCTGTTATCTGCGTGCACAGCCCAGTTTTCATTGTAGAAACGTGAAGCCGCCAGTGTCCCGATAGTGCAGACACGTCCTCCGTCAAGTGTTGATGTCGACGCCCCGTGTGAATGCAGCTTGCATTCACAATGTTTGAACTTTATTAGTTAGGTCAGTAGTTTTTGCTGTGGTATCGAAGTACTTAAAGTGTTCTTTCAGTAATAAATGGAAAGCAAAGTTAGATTTGAAAAATTTCAATGAATCAAAAACTGTAATATGATACAAACTGCTATGAACATTATATAAACAATAGTAATATGACAGCTAGCAAGTACTTTACTGTGAATTCACAGTGAAGGATGAAGCACGAAGACACTCAATCAACATCTGGTGCCCATCCAGTCCTGTGACACTAGAAAGAGCTTGAGGAAGTGGTTAGATTTGTAATGGGTTTCTGGAGGAGGGTGAGGACTGTGTGTTTGACAGGGTGTGGCAGCATCTGCTGAACAGCCCCTGGATTGCGTTCAACACGTGCTTGCCTACGAGATTCCTGTTACTCAGCTGTGCAAACACGACCTCACGGCTCTACCTGCTGCTCGCTTGTGATTTCTCCACGCGTCCCTCACAAGAGGCCTGCGCTGTGAGCCTGTCCTGACTCGCAAGCGGATAAGATGCACACGTCCTATGAACCTGAGGACAAACTCGGATTCTTGGAATATTTGAGGCGTGGAATCAGCAGTGATTTAAGTGGTTAGTGCGTGGTTATGTAAATCTATGTGGACTGGTTTGTTTTTGTACTGTTATGATGCTGCAACCTGTTTGTCTGAAGTCTTTGAGAAGAACCGGTGTTTGGCTGTGAACGCATGTGGGATGTCCCAGAGGACAGGTTTATTGCTTAGAGGTTGCTTTTTCATTGCTTTCTCAGCTGACTTAATGGCGGTTAGTTTATGGTTCATTCATGGACTTTCAGTTTAGTTATTCAGTTATTCATTCAGGTTTCAGCTTTGTCTCAAATGTTTCTCCTATAATTACTTACGAGAAGTTGTTTTCATTTAAATCATATATATGTTCTTGGAAGAATTTGATGACAAATGTTTGAGTTCATTGAGGGTACGTTTACACGACAATGATGTACTAAAAGCTGAAAAGTATATCCTTTGTGTTTTCTGCGTACAGATGACAACATTGTCAAAACAATTCTCATTCACACAGATCCGCGAAAATGATTAAAAACGCTGTATTATGCTGCCAGGCCAGTAGTTGGCGATGTCACTTTGTAAAGAAACACTACGGGGCTATAGACTGAACATGTAATACGCATATGTATGACGTCACTTTTGTAGTTTACACGAAGACGATAACGGTATGAGGTATCATTTTCAAAAAACTTGCAATTTAAAACCCGTTTTCAAAAGTTTGTGTTTTCAGGTCCCCAAATGCTGTTGTCGTATAAATAAACGTCCAAAACGCATATCTGTTTTTAGTTGAAAATGGTGTCATTGCAGACTGATTGCTGTCTGATATTTGGCCAACTGGAGTCTGATCCTTATCTTCTGATCCTCTGTAAGAGATGGATGAGAATGAGTGCGTTTACATGCATCCTCATAATGTGATTATAATGGGATTTTGGCAATATTGCGATTAAGCTACATCATGTATGCATAATATGTATTCATGTATACACGTAAGTGGATTAAAACAGTGGCCAGTAACACCATCATTTGTGCTATGCATTGGCACATGTGAAAAGTGGCCGTAAAAATGACCACTATTTTTATTGAATAATCATAATATGAAAATTGCATGTAAACAGGAGTGAAGTGAAGTGCTCATGTCATCGTACTGCGATCTAGTCTTTACTCTGAGTATTGTAAAAAATCGCATTAGTGGTGCACATGTAAACAATCATTGTTGGCGTCTTTTTCTAAAGCAAAAAATGTACCCTTAAATTTTACTCTCCATGCACTCTCATTACCATCTAGAAGAAGCAACTGAGATATTATAGAGATCTAAGTTATCTCTTATGGCTTTCAAAATCAGCATGGTTTAAAAGTTAACAGGAAGAGACGTTTGCAATTCTCTTGGGTTGTGTCTGGTGGAGGGCTGAATGGACAGGAAGCAGATCTGGATTGAATTTGAGCTGTCAGGGGAAGAGCCAATGATGTCATATCATTACCAGCTGCCCAGAAATATGAGGGGCAATATGCATTTCCCAGCACATATCTTCACCCTTTTACTACTCAATTACTTTGTTTCAATCTGGCTTGAGTTGATTGTAGGGCCAGTTAAAGGGTTAGTTCACCCAAAAATGAAAATTCTTTCATCAACTCACCCTCATGTTGTTCCAAACTCATAAGACTTTCATTCATCTTCGAAACACAAATGAAGATCTTTTTGATGAAATCTGAGAGATTTCTGTCCCTCAATAGACAGCTACGCAACTGACACTTTGATGCGTCTAAAAGCTCATAAAGAGATAGTAAAACTAATCCATATGAATTGAGTGGTTTAGTCCAAATTTTCTGAAGATGCTCGTTCACTTTATATGACAAACAGATTGAATTTAGGCTTTTATTCACAAAAAAAGCCTTATGGCTTTGGAAGACTTATGGGTTTGGAATGACACGAGAGTGAATAAATGATGACAGAATTTTCATTTTTGGGTGAACTAACCCTTTAAGCACAAACTCTGCCTACAAAGTCATTGCCTGATAGGGCATCAAGGCAACAAGTCAGCTGCCTAAGCTTTCAGACGAAGCCAATTACTAACCCAAACAAACTTTTGTTGAAATTATATAGCTAAATCTGGTTGACACATTTCTACCATCACGTGGAATAATCATAGCATCAGGTTTGATATCTTGATGAATCCGAGCAGGAAACAGTATCTCAGGCCTGAGACATGTAACGTCTGTTTATGAGCAGACAGAGTCTCACTGTGAGGATCAACACAGCTATGATGACCTCTCTCTGAAGCCAAAGAGAGAAACAGAGCTGCAGGCTAGTTCACCTTTGAAATGTGATCGTAGGATGATCTCACAGCTTTGAAGAAGCTTCTGCTTCATTTATGTGTGTGTGTCTGGCAGTGCATATTTGCCCCAGTTCCTCCAAGAGAAGTATTTGGACGTGGGACCGTCTGTGTGTGCATACAGGGTGGAGTGCGCGATGACATCTTCTCTCTGGTAATGTTTTTATATCCTGAGAAATGAAAGCAAATGTTACACGCCCCTCCCAGAGAGACTGTTGTTTTGGTGCTCACCCCCACAGTTCACACCAGCCCGTATGCTCACACACAGACCGTCTGTGCATGAACATGCATGAGATTCCAATGCAATAACACAATCTGGTGACACTGCAATCAATTTAGACAGGTATGAAAGCAAGGCTGTGAAGGATAGGAGATTTTGTCTACTGAAATTTCTTGGAAAGCTATTTTTGAAGTGATTCGTCAGCTGAGCAATCCCAAAACACATTATTAAAATAACAGTACAACCCACTGAAGAGATGTATATCTATCCCTCACAGCCTCGCTTTCTTTCCCGATAAAAATCAAATGCTGTGAAAAATGTCTATTATTCACCAGTAAATGAATAGTCAAAATTTACTTGCATGTCGTTCCAAACCTGTACGACTTTGGTACAAAATAGACATTTTGAAATATGTCAAAATTGCTCTTTTCCCATTCTGCGGACACTGACCAGGGGCTGTCAAACTCAAAACATAAAAGAAAAAAATAAAGGCAAAAAAGCACTTTAAAAAAAGTAAAAACAGTAAAACTGTGAAATATTATAACAATTATTATTATTACTTTTTTCTATTGGAATATATTGTAAAATGTCATTTATTCCTGCGGTCAAAGGTGAATTTTTAGCATCGTTACTCCAGTCTTCGGTGTCACATGATCCTTCAGAAATCATTCTAATATGCTGATTTGGTGCTTAAGAAACATTTCTTGTTATTACCAGTGTTGAAAACAGTTTTTGCCGCTTAATTGTTTTGTGGAAACCCTGATACCATTCAAAGTTTGTGGTAATAACTTTTTTTTTTTTAAGAAATTAATACTTTTATTCATCAAGGATGCATTAAATTGATCAAAAGTGACAATAAAGACATGTATAATGTTATAAAAGATTTCCATTTCAAATGAATGCTGTCCTTTTAAACTTTCTATTCATCAAAGAATCCTGGAAAAACTGTGTGTGTGTGTGTGTGTGTGTGTATACAGTATAAATAGAAAATGAGCCTTTGGGTAATTTTTATTGTCCATCAACAGACTTTGAATATATATATATAATCTTCACTTTTACCTTTGCATCTCTTTTAAATCCACCAGAAAAGATTTCTTTGAAGGTGATCCATTTGCAGACAGTGCCTTTGATTTGCTGCTGTCAGTAAATTCTGGATTAATCCGCTCGTATGCTGATACTGTAAGACAAATCACCCTCCCTCTGTGCCTCCAAGCCATAAAGAGTCAGTTCAGCGGTGCTAAACATAAAGATTTGATGTCTTAATATAAATCATTCACATGTGGAATGTTTCTGTGCCATACTTTGATGCGATTTCATTGCACTTTAACATCTAGCTGTGCACTAACACGGCATGTGCTGGGTCTGAATGTTAGAGCCGGTCACGGTCCTGCTTTTCCCAGCAAGAAAGCGGCAACTTAAATTAGAGCTTTCTTTGTCTTTTTGCAGATTAGTCATGTACGTCAAGGTAGAGAGTCACAGACAACAAGCTGTTCTGAGTAAAGGCGCCTCTCCTGAGTGGTTTAATTCCAGCCTCCTGGGTCTGAAATGATGGAGCACATTTTTCGGCTCTTAGAGGCAGCGGGTTAGATGCGCCGCTACAACTCTAGTGTATTATCAGACAAGCGCTGTAGCTTTCAGAGCGATACAAGGAAGTTTTGTTCTAGAGCATAGAGCGATACACTCAACAAGGTCTTCGTGAAGACTCCAGTTTTTGCATCTGACTGCATGTTCTCAGTGTGTTCAGTCAGATGTAGAATGTATGCTTAATGCTTGCAGATCAGTGCCGTTGCCCTGAGGCACTTTTAATGTGATGTATTACACTGACTGTGTTCATATCTACTCTAATAACTCACAGTTCAAAGGACAACTCTTGCAGTGTTTCGCCCTGTCAAAACCACTAAGAGCTGAAAGCCTCTGTACTGACCTCAGGGCAAGTAAAAAGCATCTTACATTTAACTCCTTTTTGAAGTCAACATATATCAAAATTGACCCTGTTTGCTTTCTAAATAAGTGTTTCTGGTCTTTTTGTACATGGTTTTGTCTGTGCATCTTATTCCAAAGGAGTATTGTTTGTCTTTGAAAGCTCTCATCAAACTATTTACTTGCACCACCTTTGACAACTTCCCTAGTAGCAGCGTGGCCTTGGCAATTCAGCAGAAAAGGGCTGTGTTATACCTGCAAACTCAAAATGCTGCCACCACCATGCTTCACTGTTGGGACTGTATTGGACAGGTGATGAGCAGTGCCTGGTTTTCTCCACACATAAAGCTTAGAATTAAGGCCAAAAAGTTCTATCTTGGTCTCATCAGACCAGAGAATCTTATTTCTCACCATCTTGGAGTCCTTCAGGTGTTTTTTAGCAAACTCCATGCGGGCTTTCATGTATCTTGCACTGAGGAGAGGCTTCCGTCGGGCCACTCTGCCATAAAGCCCCGACTGGCGGAGGGCTGCAGTGATGGTTGACTTTCTACAACTTTCTCCCATCTCCCGACTGCATCTCTGGAGCTAAGCCACAGTGATCTTTGGGTTCTTCTTTACCTCTCTCACCAAGGCTCTTCTCCCCCGATAGCTCAGTTTGGCCAGACGGCCAGCTCTAGGAAGGGTTCTGGTCGTCCCAAACGTCTTCCATTTAAGGATTATGGAGGCCACTGTGCTCTTAGGAACCTTAAGTGCAGCAGAAATTTTTTTGTAACCTTGGCCAGATCTGTGCCTTGCCACAATTCTGTCTCTGAGCTCTTCAGGCAGTTCCTTTGACCTCATGATTCTCATTTGCTCTGACATGCACTGTGAGCTGTAAGGTCTTATATAGACAGGTGTGTGGCTTTCCTAATCAAGTCCAATCAGTATAATCAAACACAGCTGGACTCAAATGAAGGTGTAGAACCATCTCAAGGATGATCAGAAGAAATGGACAGCACCTGAGTTAAATATATGAGTGTCACAGCAAAGGGTCTGAATACTTAGAGAACCATGTGATATTTCAGTTTTTCATTTTTAATAAATCTGCAAAAAATGTCAACAATTCTGTGTTTTTCTGTCAATGTGGGGTGCTGTGTGTACATTAATGAGGAAAAAAAATGAACTTAAATGATTTTAGCAAATGGCTGCAATATAACAAAGAGTGAAAAATTTAAGGGGGTCTGAATACTTTCCGTATCCACTGTATGTATATGTCACGTATATGTTCTGTTCTGGCTTAGTTTCATAGTTCTGTTTTTCCCATTCCTGTTTTCCTGTGTGAATGTTTCCTAGTGTGTGCCAGTTTGTTCCCATAATTCATCATTCCGTTCACCTTTTGTTCAGTTACTTACCTCATTTAGTCTGTGTATATACTCACTGTTTTGTTTAGTTCTTTGTTGTTTAGTTCTTTAGTTTGGTCTTGTTAATGTTTAGAGGTTGTGTTTCCTGAGTTCGTCCTCCCTGTTTCGAGAGTTATTGAATTATAGGCTGTTCCCTTGATCTTGCCTATTCGTCTTTGCACGCTTACTTATATTGTCACGGGTTGTATGTATGTTCATTATGTTCAAATCATGAAATTGCCACCTTGCAAAATTGTTAGTTTCTCATGAGATCAGGTTGGTATTGTATGAAACGCCCACTTTCAGTGGATAACTTAGCGATCTAATGGATAAATCTAGTCCTTCCCTACATTCTGTTCTCATTGTATTTGGTTTCAAACAGAAAATAGTTATGTTATGAAAGTAAAATGAGTTGTCCATGCAGTTTGATGTTGACTTTATGTGCAGCATGTACATTCTCAGCAGACTGTCTTGCAATTCATTGTGTGTTTGCAAAAATAGACGTACCTCCAAGAGTAAAGCTCTGAGCCATAATGGACTGGCATTGACCTGATCAGCTGTGTGTGCATTCTGGCTTTCCATTACAGCCTTTACACACATAGTTGTCTGATATTAGCAACTCTGTGTCCTCCCTGAAGTGCTGTTTGTCTTCTCTATTGTGCTAATCATTATCATAATGGTTTCAGTCTGAGAAAAACAACTCGCCGTTAACTTGTAAAACTGCAGTTTGTTGAATTGTGCCATTAAATGGTGATCGGACCATTATGTTAATCAGTTTGGGTTCTGCTGAGTGGTTTAGCATTTATTTTGGATGTAGTTAATGACTTGTATGTTTCATGAGGCTTGTGCTACTGAAACGACTGATACCTGATTGATTGTGCATCTTCTTGAGCTTACTATTCAACATAATCCATTTGCTTTGACAGGCAATAAAATGGTCTAAATATTTTACATTGACAATGGGATCCAGCAATATAGTGACCAAGAACATCCTATAAATGACCTTGGAACCACCCAGTACTAATAAGTAGTTTTTTTTTTATGTATTCTCACAGTGATTTGTCTTCCTGGGAAGAACTTTGATATGAGGTCAGAAAATCTGTTGGGTATGTGTGAAAAATATAGCATGCTAACCACATGTTGGCTAAAAAGACAATAAGCTATGCAATAAAGCACAAATCCTAAAGGCTTCAGACTCAGTTCTTCACATTTTTTTAGTATGATATGAAAAATGTTTCTCTCAGTGATGTGCAAAGTGCTAAAACATGCCAATCCCTCATCACGCCGTCCTGCAGGAGCCTCAGTGTGCCTCTGGGAAAATATAATCATAGTAATGATAATGTGTTCAGTCTGTCTGTAGACTTGGATGGGAAGTTTGGGGTCTGTAAGATTTTTGTTTTTATGTTTTTGAAAGAAGTTTCTTATGCTCACCAAGGCTTTATTTATTTGATCATAATACACTAAAAACAGGTCAAAGCTGAATTTTCACCATCATTACTCCAGTCTTCAGTGTCACATGATCCTTCAGAAATCATTCTAATATGCTGATTTGCTCCTCAAGAAACATTTATTACACTTATCAATGTTAAAAACAGTTGTGCTGCTTCATATTTTTGTGAAAACCATGATACATTTTTTCAGGATTCTTTGAGGAATAGACCATTCAAAAGAACGGCATCTATTTGAAACAGAAATCTATTGTAATTTTATAAATAGAATTAGTCACTTTTGATCAATTTAATGCATCCTTGCTGAATGAAAGTATTCATTTCTTTCCAAAAAAAAAAAAAACTTACTGAGCCCAAACTTTTGAACACTGACACTAGCTATAAGATTTCTAAGCATTGGAAACAGTATCCTTCTGTTGCTCAGCCGATATCTCTAAACAATCTAAATATAAACATTTGTACAGTAAACATGATCCCTCCCTTGGTATGATAATGACATGTGATTTTTCTGTGGGGATGTTTTTCCTCTTTCAGTTCTGGTTTACCCTAAAAGATGGCGTTTCAAGTTTCTGAACTATAGAAGCTGGGAGCTGCAGCAGTTTTTGCTAAAGTTTTGGTAGCAATGTGACCTTGTGCTGATTAATCATCTGCCGGCAATGGTCTATCAGTAGTGCTGATCTTCACTAGCCAAATTTGCATCCACATATTTTATGCAATGGAAAGGCCAAAATGAGGATGGAATTTCCAAAATGTGCATAAACAACTTTCATTTACATATTTTTGCAGTTTCCCTGTAAGTTACTATTTTCTTCTCTTGAACATAGGAATGATATTTATTCATTCAAACTATATTTTTCAATTTAAATTTATGCATTTGGCAGATAAAGCAACTTGCACTGCACACAAGGTTTCTTTTCAGATCATCCCTGCATTGTTTTCTTGCATTTTCTAAATAAATTACATTTGCAATTTTGATGCATTTATCAAGTTCATACCTAAAAAATGCTGTGTTAAACTGATTCCAGACAATCCATAAGAGTTTAGTTGTTCCTGTAGAGCATCTGACTCAACTGTGTTACTCATGATCATGTTGGGTTTGAGTCTAGATTTAGTGTGGGTCTAGACACAACAGTGATCTAGTCAGCAGTATGAAATACCACTGCAGTCTGCCCTGTCCGAGACTCTCAGGAGGGGGTTACAAGCTTTTATTTGTCACATTTCCATGAATCCACCTCATTACCGTCACATTTAACAGGGGATCTGCTCACCACCTAGTCAAATGGCCTTATGGAAATAAGTTGTCCTATTCTTACTGTTTTTCTTGAGTGACTGTATGGTCATTCTGCTTTCAAAACAAGAGCTTTTCTGTTGCTTTTGGCTGGATTTGTTGTTAAATGTGACCCTGTTATGCCCGTCATTTCCTGAAGCAAGACTGCTATGAAAACTGTAGGGTGTGTCTGCTCAGGCCCCCCGATGTACCCACCGTTACTTTTAAAAACAGTATGGGGCGTAATTTTTTTTAGCTCGCTATGAGCCAAACTAAATGAGCCCACACAGGCAGAGCTAGTCTTGCTTATTGTTCCTCGACTCAGAGTTGAACTGATTGAAGTTGTGGCTGCTGTTAATTTCAGCACAATCTCGTTCCCCAGCGATCCTCTGCAAGATGAAACGGTGGGACCCAGGGGTGCGACTGGCAGATCTTATTCCCTTTGGGATGAAGAGGAATTTTTAGAGTGACTTTCATTTGCATGGTCTCGATACGGCATGACTCTGAAGTCGAGTGTAGAAGGCTCAGTAGGGTGGCCAAGGTTGAGATTAATTATTTGGAAATACCAAAACACAAGTTTAAAATTAAACTTATTGTCTTGGCTGGCTGCCATGGAAAGATTCCCAAAGCATTGACGCTATGTGTTGAATCTCTCCACAGAGGAATCTAAGCTCAATCTCACTACAGAGGTGAAATGAAACCTCCTATCAGGCAGAAGAACTGAAAGTATGATGGATAACATCAGAATGAATGTATACAAAGAAAATGTAATTATAAAGATGCCCAGAAATGTATTAGAGGGATTTGTGAAAAATGGTTGTGAATGTTGTAGACTTAAATTGTAGAAATGTGGGCAGATTTGTCATTATTGAGCTTTTCACTTGTGCACTGATGTTTTGCACCTTTTAAATGCTTTGGGATGCTAAAACAAAAGTCAAACAAGTGACCTAACAACTAAAAAATGACTTTTACTGTCATGTTTTCACTATTGAGAGCGGTATTCAGCAATACTTGCAGTTAGTAAATTTGATTTTATTCAGACTTTAGTGATTCTGTTCCAGGGTTGTTTTATCTGCAGCTTAGTTTAGTCAAGCAGCTGTTTATACGGAGCAGATATTGATCTGGTCTGAGATACACACTCTGCATCTGAACTGGCACACAAAGTTGGTGCGGGGGAAAAGAATCATATTTTATCTATGGTTTTAGGAAAACGCCTCAGTTGGAAGTTGTAGTGATGTTTTAAAGCCTTTCTTAGTGATTTCATTCCTCTGTGCTCCAGAAAGCCAGACAAGTTCAAGATCTGCGATCCATTTAGCCTGACTTTTGCACACACCCCAACCACAAAGCATGGGTAAACATTTTCACAACTGTACATTCATGCAGGAAGTTTCAGAAATATTATCGCTTAAGCAAGTTTAAGCAACAGACTCAGACAACAGTGCCTGGAGTTTAAAGGCACAATATGTAAGATTTTTGGATTAGAAAATCCAAAAATCACTGGAACAATGTTATATATTTTGTTGACTTGTGTACTTACATTGTCTCAAATGTTTCCAACCATGTTTAAATTCAGAGAAATCAGCAATTTTAACCAGTGTAATGGCCCGTGTAATTTTGTCATCTGACAATGGCGTCATGTCCGCGTTACCCACCTCCATTTCCGCTTTTACTTCCGTAGAAACCATGGAAACACCAAAGACGATTTAATATATTGTGCTTTTTATTGGACAGGTGAGCAACTGTTTGGATACATTTATCAACAGAAAACTAATCATTCTTATATAGCACGACACGGTTAGTCTTATTGTTTGAATCTCTCGTTTTCTTGATTTACCACGAGCACCATGTTTTTACCATGCCTCAGAGACGACAATATTTTGTCAAGTGGTTAACATAGCATAATCAGAAAGAGCTTTATTTGTAGGAACAGTTATACAGCATTTTCTCCACCATACAATATATTTTAAAATTAATCGCATGTCATTTTATTAATATGATATTGTAAAATAGATTTAGCTTACTGCAGTGTGCGACAACACAACTGTCAACACAACTTTTAACACACTCAGCTAGTGTTGTCAAAAGCACCGACTTCGGTACCTATCGGTACTGAAATTTTAAAAATGTGACGCTTTGAGCGCTGTTGAGCGGATTCGTAAACATCTCTGATTGGCCATTGTGTTGACACGCTCATCGGATATACCTGTGATTGGCTACAATGATCAATGCGTGGGAGCATTTGAAAGCACACGGAAGTGTTTGAATTTGAAAGCGTTTTGAAAGTGGGAGCGCGAGCGATTGAAAGCAGGTGTCTAACAGTGGACTGATCCGCGATAGACGCCTGCTTTCAAACGCTCACATGTGTATCTGTGTAAGCGCTTAGTGAAGAGATTAATTGATGGCTATTTACAACGTTTTTACAGCGTTGATCATTGAAGCCTATCACAGACATATCCGATGAGCTGTGAAAACAACGGCCAATCAGAGATGTTTACGAATCCACTCAACAGCGCTCAAAGCGTCACATTTTTTAAATTTCAGTACCGACTAGGTACCGAAGTCAGTACTTTTGACAACACTACACTCAGCAAATTTTTCGGATTGTTTTGACTAAGTAATACAGCGCTGTTAATTTGTCAAATAAAGTGACCTGTATGAGTAGTAATTAAACATTAGAATTAAATAAAATAATGTGAATTGAGGTTATCAAATGGCAAATGTTAAACGTAACATTAATCTTAAAATAAACAGATAACAAGACAAGTAGCAACTGCAGCATATAAGCATAATAAAACAGAAACGTAAATGTCCAGGCCTGGTCCTCTCTCGTCCTTCATTGTCATCATTCCTCCTTCCGTGGGACTCAAGACTGGTGTGTCGCGCAGGTATGGATGGGACTACATGCTTTCCCCCATCTGTATTATTCCATTAATCTGTATTCTTTGAGGCAGAATTTTTACTTTTTTTTTGTTTTTTACATACATATTTATATATAATATCACATGAGCTGAAGTGCTATATCAGCATGCCTGCGAATGACTGCGGTTCTCAGGCTATATATATTTGTATAGTTATGTATATAAATTTCTTTTCTCATCCTTTTAATAATTCCTTACATTTATATAGCACTTTTCTGGGTACTCAAAGCGCTTTACATATGGAAGGGGGAAACTCCTCAACCACCACCAATGTGCAGCATCCACCTGGATGATGTGACGGCAGCCATATTGCGCCAGAACGCCCACCACACACCAGCTTATTGGTGGAGAGGAGACAGAGTGATGAAGCCAATTAGTATATGGGGATGATTAGGAAGCCATGATGGACAGAGACCAATGGGAAAATGTGGCCACAATGTCGGGGTTAGACCCCTACTCTTTTCGAAAGATTTTTAACGCCCACAGAGAGTCAGGACCTCGGTTTAACGTCTCATCTGAAGGACGGTGCTTTTTGAGAGTGTAGTGTCCCCATCACTATACTGGGGTGTTAGGACCCACACAGACCACAGGGTGAGCACCCCCTGCTGGCCTCACTAACACCTCTTCCAGCAGCAACCTAGTTTTCCCAGGAAGTCTCCCATCCAGGTACTAACCAGGGTCAGCCCTGCTTAGCTTCAGTGAGGAGCCAGTCTTGGGTGATTTGGCTGCTGGCAAAGACGAAGTGTACTTGCACGGCCCTTTTTAACACCTCTGCAGAAGTGATGATGACCAAATGATGCATTTCATCACCTCGTCTTTTGGTTCAACTGTATGGCAAGTTAAATTAGACACGAAATCAAATCAGGTTCGCAGGTGACTCTTGACCTTCATTTGCTTTATATTTCATTACATATCCAATATCTCTGATCTTGGTTGTGATGGATACTCCTTTAAAATTTTAATACAGACAACTATAAGTAAACCATTTATAGGTAAGTTCTCCCAAAAAGTGCAAACACAAGCTGAATTACTAGAAGCTACAAAAAGCTTATTAGTATGAAAATGATCCCTTTTCTGTAATGCAAAAAAATAATAGTGCAGAAAGCCAACTTTCAGAAATTTAATGTTGCCTTTAATGTTTAATCATAGTTTAATCTATACTCGTGAAATCTGAATGCACCATTTACCAATCAATGCTGTATGCGACTGGATGATTATCCACATCTATTGAACAATACAGACTCAAAAATCCTTCAGCAGTTGAAGTGATATAGTATCTGTGTTTTATTCCATTGACCCTGTAAATCTTAAATCGTGTGTAAATCTTCATGAACTCCTCACAAACCCTGGATAGAGAGAAGATTTTCCAGTTGCTGCTCTCAGTAGAATTCACTTACAGCAACATTCAACTTGTGACCTTTTGAAGCGCGATGGATTTTAAATGATTTTCTGTCATCTCGGCACAGGCCGGTAGATCAGCCCTGGGGAGCTGAAGCGGTTTATGCCCTTTCGGCCTCCTTTTAAACATATACACACACACATAAAAACAGCTCTGCAGTGTGTATCACTATTTGTTTACATCCGGAATATGAAGCAGGAAAAGAGTGTGGTCCAAAAAGGGTGGATCCATGCTTACTATCACATTACATCAGAGTCTGTTTCTTATAACGAACGGCCCAAAGGGCAAGAACTTAGATAAGAGCGCCATCCGCCTCCTGCCCGGGTCATCGGAAGATAACCGTTTTCAAACGTGATTGAGTGCTTTGTTGTTTTGTACAATATAATACCGTATGTCTTGTTCTTTTTTTCATATTGCTGGAGTCTCGTCATGCCCTGCCATGGTAAATGACTTACAGATATTGCAATTAACCGAAATGACACTTTTAATGTGTGTTAAAATGTATTCCCTTTAACAGGCCTTAAATTGAATTTAAAGACGCTGATGTTAAACCACTTGAACTTCATTTGTAATTAATCATGACTTGACTTTATTTGACTGTGGCACAACAGTGAAATGTTTGTAGGGTACTGTGGAATTGATTGAGCAAAGCTTTGGCGGATGACTGTGAAAATGTACAAGACACAATAACTCTGTTGCAAAACCTAGTGAGTGGTCTACAGCCTACATTGGGAGCTGCTTTGTAAGGCAGAATCCTAACTGAGAACCTCATAACTGTAAAAAAGAATTGTTGGTTTAACTAAAAAAAGTAAGTTACCTGGTTGCCTTAAAATTTTGAGTTCATGGAAATTAAAAAAATTGAGTTAATACAATGAAGGCAATTGGTTTAATCAACAGAAACTCCAAATATTATGTTATCTGAACCACATTAATTATCTAAGTTGATTTGACAAAAGAAAAAATGTGATAACAAATCATGAAAATATTTTTTACAGTGTAGGTGACTGATTTTGAACGCAAATCTGCAAGCTGTACAAATAATGTGCATGCTAAGCACATTAATATGATACTACACTGAATTTAATCCTGTAAATAAAATATATATTACAAACAAACTCTCTCTCCATATAAAAAATTACAGTGGGTTTAGTCCTCCAGCATTGACGCTCGCTGTGAGAAATGCTGCCAGTATATGCTGCACTGTAAAACTCGATAAGTTCAGAGGTAAATTCGGTAATTACAACTTAATTGAAATATTGAATAAACTAACACCTAATCTTTACGGTTAGCTAGGTGTTAGTTAGCAACAGCGCACCAGCATGTGCTAACCATCAAAGAGACTGTCACTATTTACTTGCATAAACTGTTAATCAACATGCAGTATATATAACCTTGACCTAACCACAGGCACTACTCTTCACCACGATCACCACCCTAAAAACTTCAACCTCACAGAAACACCTTTAAATACCAAAATAACAGAACATTAAACAATAACACATCTTCCCCTGTATTAATTGTGCAAAAACCAAAAAATTGTGCAAAAACAAATAACACTGAATTTCAACATTTCTCTTACAGAGTGTGACGCAAAGCATGCTGAGAACTTGAAATCTGCTGCAACTCAGTTTGTTGAATGGACTCTTCTGATAACGTTGGTTATGTCGGTAACATCGGCAAGGACGTGACATGGGTGACGTCACTTTATATTACTCAGTAAACTTAAAAATAATAATTTAAGTATAAGGGTTTACTCAAAAATGTTTAGCTACACAAACATAAAACTAAACTCCTCGTTCAGAATATGTAATTGTTTTAAGTTGCATCAATGATTTAACAGACTTTAATCGCAGTGTACTTAATCTTTATAAGTTAATAGTACTGTTCGGGTTTACAGCGTGCCAATCAAATTTGAGAACCAGAACTAACCGTTGTGTATATATTTATTATATAATACTATAATTTTACAAATACTACTGTTATTGCATCACAGGATGTAGTTTTAAGAGTTTTTTTTTTTTTAGGCGAGAATGTAGGTTGTTTAGAGCTCAAATATGCGATTTCTATATAAACAGCGAGATTTGGGTATATCAGTCGGGCGATCTTTGGTCTTATTAATCTATATTACTTGTTCCTGAGCAAATCGATTTGGCTAAGGTCAAAGTTAAGTTTCATAACTTTATATTTTTATTTTTAACTTAAACCCTGTGTTATCTAGAGCACTGCTTTTGTACTTTTTACTGAATTCTTTGCTATTACCTTGGCTTTGAAGTCAGTTCGGTATGATTTTGGTACAGCAGGGGGAAAAACAAAACATAAAATTGGCTCTTTTTCTCTCTCTCTCTCTTTTTTTTTTTTGTTAAACAGTGGTTTACGGAGCAAACTATGGCTCTGTCTTTAAATAAAAAGCCTGTCAGTAATGCTGCAACACACTTAGCACTGCAGTTTATGGTGATGTTGTAAATAAGAGGAGAGATTTTAAGTGCTTCCATTTTTGGATAAAAAATATTTTAGCAAAATGTATATTTTTGCACTGTTCATTCTATTGCACTCCTTCAGTGAAGTCTGTGAAGTGTTCAACGGAGACTCGCTTTCAGAATGCAAAATGGATAGATAGATAGATAGATAGATAGATAGATGGATGCAAGGTAAGGCAAGGTTTGGCTTTTCTGAAAAAGACTTTGTTAAACGACTCTTAATAGTAAGAGAGACATTTGAATGCCCTTCATGTAATGTATTGTATACTTGTGGGAAGTGAGCTATAACGCATAGGAACTGAAACACTATTGCGCTCTTGTTCGCAGATTCGCAGAGTTGCTTTATTCTGATTAACAAATAGTGATCAAATGGCAGAGATGAGAAATTATGAAATCAGCATCAAGTTAATTGCACCTTGTGTTTCAGGGTGTGAGAACAGAAAGGCTAATGGCTGTAACAGTGTGTTCTATATAATGATCTGTTTCCCGCTCTCTGAGATTAATGCTGGGAGGAGAGAATGCAATTAAAATTCCCTACTAATGAAACCTGTTCTTGCAGCATTCAACAGATTTTAATTGGCTGTGCTCATGCAGTGCTGATAAGAAATGTAGATTTTCCTCTCACAAAATAAGCTTGAAATGAAGGCTGCGCATTGTCAAGTTGTAAATGAATTGATGGATGGATAAGCAGAGAGATAGAATGAGATATATATAGCAATATATCCATGTTTATTGAAAAAAGTCCCAGTGCTTATATTAGGTTTGTTTCTCAATGGGAAATGCCAAAGCACCATATGTATTTACATTATTCTGTCTCAGAGGAATATTTTGCCTTCTGGCAATGCAACACACTGTAACAATGGTTTAGTCAGCCTTAATTCAAATAAGGATA